>JADIOT010002719.1:71300-86075 GCA_018343995.1 Waltiozyma sp. UFMG-CM-Y6624
TTAATAGAAAATAAAAAAAAAAAAAAAAAAAAAAAAATTAAAAAAAAGAAAAAAAAAAAAAACAGTAACTAGCCCAAACGGCCTGCTGTAACAATCCTAAAAAGCTCCCCTCTCTTAGTGATCAATTCGTTATAAGTACCATCTTCAACAAGTTTACCTTTTTTCAAGGCAATAACTCTATTAGAAACTCTCATCATCTCTTCCGCGTGTGTGATCATCACAACAGTGATATCCTTCTTTGTCAGATTATTTTCAATTAAGTCATAAATTTTAGCAGAGCTTTCAGCATCTAAAGCAGACGTACATTCGTCCAGTATCAGTAGCTTTGGTTTTCTGACCAAAGCTCTCGCTATTGATAATCTTTGAGCTTGACCACCAGACATTAAAGACGTGTCAATTCTTGAATGCATCCCACTTGGTAATGAGATAACGAAATCGTAGATATGGGCCAACTTGAAAGCTTCAAAAACCTCATTATCTGTGACATTTTCTAACCCATAGGTAACATTCTCATAAATTGTGCCATCAAAGAATTGTGCTTTTTGATCAACCAAAGTAACACTATCACGTAGCCACTTGATATCGATATCATTAATATCCATACCTTGGAAGAGCAGAGAGTCTTTGTCGACTTGGTACAAACGAGTCAAAAGAAGTGTCAAAGTGGACTTACCAGATCCTGACTCACCAACTACAGCAATATGTTGACCCTTCTTGATATCAAGATCGAAGTTCTTGAGAACCTTGAGTTGTGGAACTGATGGATAGGCAAAATTCAAGTTTTTAAATGAGACAATATTCTTGGGTTCGTCTTGAGGAATTGCATTACCGGATGTTTCAACATCAGCTGGAAACATTTCCAAAAGTCTAAAGATATAACTACCAGATCTTTGACCTCTGGAAATCTCAGGAATTTGGGACATCAAATGCACACAAGTCATGATGGAGAAAACCAATAAGGTAAAGGTTTGTAAAGCTTGAGATGGCTTGTATTCTCCAGTACCAACTAATTTCAAAGCATAGAACAAAAGGATACCTTGAACAATAAATGACAACAAATTAGTGATTGCAACACCCAAACCAGTGAAAAACGCTCTTCTGAAGGCAGTTTTTCTCAGCATGGCAACTCTTTTTTCGAATCTATCCTTGAAATAATCGTTCAATCTTAAAGTTCGGATAGTTTTAATACCAGTAACCGCTTCATAAAGCTGTGTCTCCAAGTCTGCAACTGCATTCTTATAATTGTTCTCACAGTTCTGCAACAAAATCGAATAAACACCGGAACATAGTACGAACATTGGGATCAACGATAAACAAACCAACGAAAGCTTCCATCCAGTCACCATAGCCCATGTGATACCAGCAGTAGCTAAAACGATAATAGAAACAACAACACTCAAAAAGTCCGAGACTAACGTTCTCAAATCTCTGGAATCGTTCATCAAAAGAGCACTAACTTCAGCTGGAGTATGTGTCTTACTACCAAACCATTGCAAGCCTTGAATTTGAACCTTAGCCAACGCTCTTTTCCTGAGACCATAGACCCACTTTTCAGCAGAATAATGCAAGAAGAAATCCTTAAAAAAGGAACTGAGCCCATCAAAGAAAGCCAGAGCGATAACTGTACAGGACCACTTGATTAAATATCCAGTTGAACCGACATCGGAACCTGGCTGAGGGACTAACCCATTCAACAATTTGGTGAATGTAAAGGAAAAAACAGGAGAACAAATTCCATTCAAGATTGCAAAAGAAATACCTAGGATCAAAAAGAATCTGTTTTCAACTGTCTTCAACATCATCATAACAATCTTTGGAATCGGAATCAAAGGATGTCTTTCTTCGTCCTGGTTCATTGTTTTCTCTTCATCTTCTTTGATCTTCTCATGAGAAGCTTGGTGGTTAAGTGTTCTCTTGTGCTTTCTTGGAGCAGATCCAAAATTGAAGTTGGTTTCTACTTTGAATTCAAATTCTTCAGACTGATTGATTGCACTGATAGGATTGATAACGGAACGTGCCTGAGTGGAAAGTCTTTTGTTCATCTTGTGTAAAAATGTGTTTCTATTCTTTTCTTGAAACGCAAAGGTGGAATCATGTATCTTTCCAATGGTGGAGTCTTGGAGAGAAGTTAAGTGTTGGAACAGGCCTGAGTTTTCCAAATCTTTTCTATACCCACGTTCAGCAACAACACCATTCTCCATCAAGTACACATAATCTTCTTTACCAATTTGAGTATACTCATGGGTTAAGATAATTGTAGTTTTGCCCTTTCTCCATTCCTTGATAGCATCAATTATAAGCTCTCTTAAAACAATATCCAAAGCGGAAACTGATTCGTCTAAAATCAAGATCGGAGTGTCTCTAAGTCTAGCACGAGCAATAGCAACTCTTTGTTGTTGACCACCGCTCAAAGAAACACCGTTGGCACCAACAATAGTTTCCAACCCATCTTTCAAATCATAAATGACCTCCTCTAACAAGGCCATTTGACAAGCTGCTTGTAACTCTACCTCGCTGACACTACTCATGCTTTCAGACCATTTGCCCATCAAGAGATTGTTTCTTAAAGTGTCCTTAAATAGAGTTGTGGTTTGCTCAACCAAAGTGATGTTATCTGTCAACCAAGTAGGTGACAATTGATTTACACTGAAACCATCAATCTCAACTCTACCTGATTTTGGTTGATAGAAGTTCAGAAGCAAATTTCCTAATGTTGATTTACCAGAGCCGGATCTACCAACTAAGAAAGTGGTTTCTCCAGCTGGAAAATGAATAGAAACATTCTTAAGGACCTTAGAATCTGGTCTTGTTGGGTAGGAAAAGTTGATATTTTTGAACTTAATATCACCTTTACAGATGTCTGGGTATAGTAGGATATTAGAAGAGTACCCCTTGTCAATTTTGGTGTTGAACTTGGTTTCAATAGTTGTGACTTTACGTAGTTCAATAAATTCCTGTAATCTCTTGATAGCAACTCTGGCCTTTTGAATCCTCAAAATTTGAGGCAATAAACTTCTGAATGTCTCACCAAGAATCAAACAGGAAGTGAAACATGTAACAACCTTACCAGCATTCAAGTGGCCGTCTCTAACTTGAGAAGAACCGAACCAAAAAGCTTGAACAAACATGCAAAGCATCAAAAATTTAAGAATTCCATTGTTACCACTAGCTAAGAATGACATCTTAAGGTAGGCATTCTTGGATTTTTTAACAGCATCGGTGAATTTCTCGTATTCAATTGTCTGTGTGGAGAAGACTCTGACCAACTTGGCAGATGACAACGACCAATCCAAAATCTTAGCAGCACTTGCACTCTCGCTGTTTTCAAGCTTTTGATACTTCTCGATATATCTCGTGAAGAAGAAAGATAAAAAAGTTATCAAAGGAGTTGTTGCTAACATAACTAAAGTGACAGACCACGATGTGAACAAAGAGACAAACGTTAGTGTGATAATGGAAACGATACTTTGAATCATTAACGCAGTGGATTCGGCGGTTCCGGATCTCAATTCTTCAACACATCTATTCATCTGTGTTAAATCACCCATGATCTCATCACTTTCATCATACCAAGAAATCGGTTTGTTGAGAAATGTCTTGAACATATTTTCCCTAGCTCTTAAACCTTGACGCTCACCAATTTGAAGCCATGTATAGATTGTAATCCAGATAAAAACAATAGATGCAGTACCCAATGCAATCAAGGACATGGTATTCATAGTGACATGATGCATGTATTCCTCTCTGTCTTTGAATTTACCATTGACAAAATCACTAAGGGTTTGAAAGATCTTACCCATAATTAAAGATGACACGGCAGGAGTAATGGCACTGAGGATTGTGAAGATCGTACCGACTATCATTAATGGTGCATCAGATCTATTTGAAAACATGAAAATTCTAGCTTTCCTTACTTTGTTCAAGTACGATTCTATTTCTTTTTTATTATCTTCAGTTTCAATGTCTAGATCAATGACTTTACGCTCAGTGCATACTTGTTTTGTGGAGAGAGAAGAAACTTTAAATGGATTGCCATCTGTGATGTATGTGCTTCCAGATGTGAATGTATCTGGGAAATCTAATTGAGGCATGTTGAAACTGTTTCTGTGTGTGTTGAGTAAACGATAATTACCTTCACTTTCACAGGCCAATTGAAAACCTCTTGGGACATCGTTTTAAGTGAAACATTTTTTTTTAAAAAAAAAATAATTTCAAATCTGAAAGATCTCTCACATCTCTGAAATGTAAAGATCAAGATTCGATGGTTTTCTATGAGGGAGGAACTGTGTTTAATGTTTGATGAGCTTATGTTATTGCCTCTTTCAGAATAATCAATAGTGAAAAAGAAAATAACCTACATATATTGATTTTCGCGAAATGTCCTATAGTAGACTGAGCACGTGATACAAAGCACTCTTTTAAAAGTCTTCCTATTAGGAGAAATTATTACTTATAAAATTTAAAATTGAACAGATTCATGACATAATGATTACCTGAGTATTTGAGCTTGATCCCTTGGCTGTTTTATAACTTCTTCTTTCAGTCTTAACAACTACAATCAGGAAGTTAAGTAACGTGATCGCACCACCCAAGGTTCCTATGACACTTTCCCAAATTTACCCGGCTTTTTCTCCGCACCTATAGATGTGATATGTACTATAATCACATGTCAAACTTATTATGTCAATATAGTAAGGTGGCAATTCTCCAACATTGAGAATTACTCATCTATATAAGAGCAGTCGCAAATCTTCGTATCCTATTCGAGCCCTCATTTCTTCATTGACACTGTTATTATTACATTAATATCTCCTAATTGATCAAATCAACATTATGTCAACTGCAATTCCTTACTCTCATGAAGCACTTGAAATTTTAGGACAACTTTATAGTGAAATTGATTTCACTAAATCAAGTTTGCACTGTACGTGAAAAATTATATATATATATATATATATATTTGATCCATTAAATATTTACAGGATTCATAGGTACTAACAATTATATTTGTAACAGACTCTCTTGTTTCAATTGCATTCAACCCAATATTTTGGAACATTGTCGCAAGAGCAGAATATGGAACTCACATTCTTTCCAAGATTTCGGGAGGGAAAAAAAACGGGTGTTATCTACTTGCCTTAACCATTTTCTCCTTGGGTATTTACCGTGATCATCTATTTAAGCAAGCACTTGATGAACAGATCAAATCTCCATTACTTGATTCGGAATTAATTCAATATTTGGGTATTGCTAGTTTCGTATTAGGTAACATTTTTGTTCTAACCTCAATGTATGCTTTGGGTGTCACTGGTACATATTTAGGAGACTACTTTGGTATCTTAATGGATGAACGTGTCACTGGTTTCCCATTCAATGTGGTTGATAACCCTATGTATATTGGGTCTACCCTTTCCTTCCTAGGTACCTCTTTGTACTTTGGTAAACCAGCGGGTTTACTCGCTACCTTGTTTGTTCATATGATGTACTCCATCGCTTTGAAATTCGAAGAGTATGTATTCATTGTATTTTTTTTTTTGACTTCTTAACAACTTTGATAAGACAAAACCAATATCAAAATACTAACTTAACTTTAACTATAGACCATTCACTGCAAAAATATATTCTCTCAGAGATCAAGACTCAAAGAAAAGCCTCTAATTAATTTTTTCTATCTATTTTTATTACTTTTTCCAAGTTTGAGTGAAATTTCATTTGTAAATTGTTTTGAATTAAATTTTAATATATAAAGATAGATATACTAAAAAATATTTTAAAATTTAATCCGATTGGCCCTGTTATGTAATCACGTGTAAGTAATTTTTTTTCAAGCCGCGCTCGCACAGAAATTTATTTGATAGTATCAAATTTTTTTCTAATGAAAATCAACGTTGACCTTCTATACTACATGACCACATCAAATGATAGAGAGCAAGAGTTGTTTCCTTCCCATCCCAACTTAACCTATCATGTCTGAACAACAGGGCTACAATACTGAAGACCTTCAACAGGATTTGCAAAAGCAATCCTTGAATGACACTCAAGGTCAACAACCAAAGCGTCAATACAACTTCAACGCCGCTCAATCTTTCCAACCAGGTCAAGCTCAAGGCCAACCACAACAATACAATAACTATAACAACAACCAAGGCTTCAACAACCAAGGCTACAATAATAACTATAACAACAACTATAACAATAATTATAACAATAACCAAGGCTACAACAACCGTGGCGGCTACAACAACAACTACAACAATCGTGGTGGCTATAATAATTATAACAACAACTACAACCAAGGGTACAACAACTACAATAACAACTATAACCAAGGGTACAACAACTACAACAACAACTACAACCAGCAACCAACCCAACAAGCTGGTATGTCCCTTGAAGACTACAAGAAACAACAAGCTGAAAAGCAATCCTCCTTGAACAAGCCTGTTGTCAAGAAGACTTTGAAGTTGGCCCCATCTACTGGCTCTTCTATCAAGATTGCTAATGCTCCAAAAAAGGTTGAAGAAGAACCAAAGGTTGAAGAACCAAAAAAGGTTGAAGAACCAAAAAAGGTTGAAGAACCAAAGGTCGAAGAACCAAAGGTTGAAACCCCAAAGGTTCAAGAAGAACCAAAGGTCGCTGTTCCTACTCCAGTTTCTGCTCCAGCACCAGTCATCACCACTCCATCATTAACTCCAGCTTCTACTCCAAAGCCTTCTGCTTCAACCTCCAAGGCCAACAACTCTGACGCTATTCAAAAGGAACAAGAAGAACAAGTCGATGAAGATGTTGTTAACGACATGTACGGTGGTAAGGACCACGTCTCCATCATTTTCATGGGTCACGTTGATGCCGGTAAGTCCACCATGGGTGGTAATTTGTTATACTTGACTGGTACTGTTGACAAGCGTACTGTCGAAAAGTACGAAAGAGAAGCCAAGGATGCTGGTAGACAAGGTTGGTATTTGTCCTGGATTATGGATACCAACAAGGAAGAAAGAAATGACGGTAAGACGATCGAAGTCGGGA
The DNA here is from genome assembly GCA_018343995.1 of Waltiozyma sp. UFMG-CM-Y6624. NCBI lineage: Eukaryota > Fungi > Ascomycota > Saccharomycetes > Phaffomycetales > Wickerhamomycetaceae > Waltiozyma > Waltiozyma sp. UFMG-CM-Y6624. The sequence goes on from JADIOT010002719.1 coordinate 78,327, forward strand.
AGTCTTACTTTGAGACTGAAAAGAGACGTTACACCATCTTGGATGCACCAGGCCACAAGATGTACGTTTCTGAAATGATTGGTGGTGCCTCCCAAGCCGATGTTGGTTGTTTAGTTATCTCTGCCAGAAAGGGTGAATACGAAACTGGTTTCGAAAAGGGTGGTCAAACTAGAGAACACGCCTTATTAGCCATCACACAAGGTGTCAAGAAGATGATTGTCGTTGTCAATAAGATGGATGACCCAACTGTTCAATGGTCCAAGGAAAGATACGATGAATGTACATCCAAGTTGGGTGCCTATTTGAAGGCCATTGGTTACAACGTCAAGGAAGATGTTAAGTTTATGCCAGTCTCCGGTTTCACTGGTGAAGGTTTGAAAGAACGTATCTCTGCCAAGGTCTGTCCATGGTATCAAGGCGAATCCTTATTGGAATTCTTAGATAACATGAAGCACATGAACAGATTCGTCAATGCTCCATTCATGCTTCCAATCGCCGGTAAGATGAAGGACTTGGGTACTATCGTCGAAGGTAAGATTGAATCCGGTCACGTTAAACCAGGTAACAAGTTGATGTTGATGCCAAACAAAGCCCAAGTTGAAGTGTTGACCATCTACAATGAAACTGAAAACGAAGTTGACACCGCCTTATGTGGTGAACAAGTTAGAATAAAGTTGAAGGGTATCGAAGAAGAAGATATCCAACCAGGTTTTGTCTTGTCTTCTTTGAGAAATCCAGTTAAAACTGTCACTAGGTTCGAAGCTCAAGTCGCCATCGTTGAATTGAAGTCAATTTTATCTTCTGGTTTTTCTTGTGTCATGCACGTCCATACTGCAATTGAAGAAGTTGTCTTCAAGGAATTAAAACACAAGTTAGAAAAGGGTACCAACAGAAAATCTAAGAAGCCACCTGCCTTTGCCAAGAAGGGTATGAAGATCATTGCTGTTTTGGAAACTGCTGCTCCTGTCTGTGTTGAAACATACAACGATTACCAACAATTGGGTAGATTTACCTTAAGAGATCAAGGTCAAACCATCGCTATTGGTAAGATCACCAAGTTATTAGAATAATTTAATTATTAAGCGAGCTTGTTATTTCTGGGCGTGTATATACTAAACTCTGTTAATTTGACGAAAAATTTTGTGGTTTTTTTTTTAAAAAAAATTGTTTTTGTGGATTTTATATATATTTCGAGTACTTATATACTAACCGTCAATGTTGTCAATGATCAAGTCTTCTAGTAAGTTTATGAGGTTCTCCACCCCCGCAATAATGTTTTCGTCATAACCCTCTCCAGGAGAGATCCTAGAATGTGCAAAGTCTATCATAGAAAGAAGACTTAATGGCGTTCTCCTACTTTCTTGCTCTTCTTCATAGTCATCATCATCTTCTTCTTCTTCTTCTTCTTCTAGAAAATCATCGTTTCTGAAAATCGTATCGTCATTATCAAGCTGTTTCCATCTGTTCAGGTCTGCTTCGAAAACTATTAAAAGGCTTCCTGATATTATCCTAACTTCTTTATCCAATAAGCAATTATAGAGGATTTGTAATCTTATTAAAGTATTCCGTATCACAATTTTTCTTTGTTCGTGAGAAAGTTGACAGGATTTGAAAAACATTTCAAAATTATCTTTCACTGTATCCTTAGTTAATGTTCTTCCATAATACTTGTCAAAAACAGTGTATCCTTCCGAGTCCACAGTTATAAATTTTTTAAGATCTGCTAGAGATTTGGGTATTTCAATATTCGTAGATCCTGTGTGTATCTTCATGCCACAAATTCTGTAACTTAGGGATCCAGATGTAGTAGAACTACTAACGTTAGCCAATCTTTGACGCTTCTCCTCTGAGGCTGTATTATCTGTAAGCTTAGAGCCAAGTTTAATGTCAACAATACAAGGTTTGTTGAACCCATTCAACAAGTTTTCAAGAACCAAGTAAGTTGAATCATCATTATTCACTTGTGAATGAATTTGATCAAATGAAAGTTCGTTCAATTGGTTTTGAATCTCCTGCGTTTGGGGCAAATTTGGAGAAAGACCGTTCTGTAAAGTTCCTAAAAATGTAGGCATCCAATCAATTAATTTCATACCTTCATTTTGGTCCTCGTTCTGTCCCCCTTCTTTTTCGGTAATCTGAGTATAGAATTGAATCTCTTGAGATGTCGCTGGTTTTATGAACAGCACACCACTGGCGTCTGATAATGAACCCTTATGTCCTGCTACTTGGTGTTTAAAGGGTACGTAGTCCGACGACATAATTCTGAATGGATGTTTAAAGAGAATTCTATTGTATTATCTGAGTTTTCTTTATAGAGAGATAAATTTTTTCGTGAAGTTATTATCCTTACTAGTCCTCGGCATTCGGCTAAAGGACGTTACAATATATCTTTTCTAGACAAAACCGTGTGGCTCTGTCCCAATGTGGCACAGTAGAATTTTCGTTCAGGGGACAAGTTTATTTTTGCACGTATCTGGGCAATGCTGGCAGTTTTTTTTTTTTGTTTTTTTTTGGCAGTTTAACAGTCGACCCGTTTGAGAATGTACAAAAATATATTTTAAGTTTAGCACAAAATAGAAAAAACAATTTCAAACAAGATTTAACAGGTCGTTTTAATATCAATAAGTAGTTAATAAGTCGTCTTTTTCTGTACTTAAAATCGTCCATAATGTCTAACAATGTATGTATTTTGTGTAAGATATGGGTCTGTGGTATTTGTGGCAGACTTCTCTTCTTTAATCAGAGAGACATATGGATCAAACTTGAATCACAAAAAAATGGCCATATGAAACATTTAACCATTTTGATCTAGTTTACTAACAACGAGACCAACAGTACGGTTACTCCAACAATGCCAACCCTTATGGCGACAACTACGAACTAGATTCATACAATAACCAAGCTACCAATGGCGGTGATGACGATTTCGTTACCTTTATGAACAACATTCAATCAATCAACGAAGATCTAGAGAATTACAAACAATTGATTGAACTTATCCAATTTAACCAAACAAAGATTGCCAATGAAATCAACGACGATGTTTCCTCCAGACAACAATTAGATAATTTGATCTCTCAAGCATCTTCTTTACAGAACAAATTGAAACTAAACATTAAGGCAGCTCAACTTGAAGCCTTACACGACAGTTCTAAGAAGGCCCAAGCTGAGAACTCCAGACAAACATTCCTTAAGTTGATTCAAGACTACCGTGTTATTGAAGCCAACTTCAGAGAAACCAACAAGGCTCAAGCTGCTGCTCAATACAAGGTTGTTAAGCCAGACGCCACAGAAGAAGAAGTTTACGAAGCCATCAACGATGTTGGGGGTCAACAAATCTTCTCCCAAGCTTTGATGAACTCATCCAGAAGAGGTGAAGCCAAGACTGCCTTACAAGAGGTTCAATCTAGACACCGTGAATTGCAAAGATTAGAAAAGACCATGGCTGAATTGACACAATTGTTCCATGATATGGAAGAATTGGTTGCTGAACAGAACGTTCAAGTTGAAAACATCCATCAATCCGTTGATAACGCCCAAAAAGACGTTGAGTTAGGTGTTGGTCACACAGATACCGCTGCTAAGAGTGCCAGAAAGGCTAGAAACAAAAAACTTTGGTGTTATGGTATCTTGGCTCTTATTATCATTATCATTATTGTTGTTATCGTCGTTCCAATCGCCGTTCACTTCTCCTAATCGATGGAATAAAAAGAACTCTTATCAGATATACTCTAATGTCATGGACTGTTGAAAATTTTATTGTCCTTTTTTTCTTTATTTGGTTTGATTTATTCACCAGCTTTGTTTTTAATCTTGTTTGTTTAATGTTACTGTAACTAATTTAATTTTCTAATAATAAGTTATTAAAAAAAGATCATTAAACATCAATAAATAGCTTTGGAATTGAATATGAATGATTCTTTGCTATACTGTAGAGATGTACAACCTAGCAGTACTACACACTAGGAATACTAATGTTCCTATTTTTTTTTTGTGCATTGAAAATAGGTAATTCTTTAGAAGACATGAGTTTAAATATATATATGGAAACATTAAAAAGCATATAGATCCGTAAAATAGTCCCGATAAGAAACTTTATAACAAATTCAATCAGGGTGGAGAAGATCCAGTTAAACCCATCTTCCAACTTTAACTCCAAGCCGTACTAAACAAAACAAGGTGTCTCTGAAGGGATATTGATTCAACTATTTATCTTCCGGAACAAAAGTGTTCGTAAATAACTATAGTTCCCAGCAACCAGGACGAACCCGAATGTGGAGTTACATAGAAGGCATAAAGTTCCGGGTGATTGTTTCAAAATAACAATAAGATGTGTTGGAATGTCTCGAGTGTTTATTTTTTAAATATTTTTATTTTATTTTATACCTACAAACTTTGAGGCATCATCGACTGTCAGATACTGCCGGGCAACTCTAACAACATCAGAACATTTGAGACTTGTATGTTACGATTTTCTAGTAGGGCAACAGACTTGCCCGTCAATATTTTAAAGTGTGGAATCTTCATCTTCAACACAAACATTAAAAATTATATGATTAGTTAAATATATAGTTTATTAACCCTTGTTGCAATATATTCAATCGATTACTGGGTACATAAGTTTTATTTTTGTCTAAGTGTAAGATAAAAAAAAAAAGGTGAATTCTTCAGGTCCTCTTTTCTTTCCCCCCACCGGAATTAGATTTTCACCCTTTTTAATCGAATGGAGTCAAGTAAGCTTCAGCAATAAATCTGGCTCTAGCGTTAATGAACAATTTCATTTCACTAATTTCTTTATCAACATCCTCCATAAACTCAATAATAAAATCGATCAACTTCTCCTTGATCAACACTTCTGTGTTGAAATTTGTGATCAAGAAAGAAATGTCATAACCTTGGACAGGAACACGTCTCAATATGAAGAAATTCTCAGCACGACTCATCAAAAATCTGGTGAATTTGGAAACTAAAATTGTCTCTATATCATCAACTTGTTTAATCTTCAAACTTAATCTGATGGAATTCACAGATGTTTCAATCAAGATACGTTCGTTCTCATTACGACTGATCATCATTGGGTTAAGAATAGCCTCTGCAGTTTTCTGGGCTTCAATTTCTGGACGGTTATGTCTTTCCACTAGCTGAGAGGAGAAATCTTGTAGACAAAGAGCAGCTTGAAGTGAAGCACGTACAGTGGCAAGGTATGGACGAAGTGATTGAGACTGGTGGAGTCAGATGTTAGTATTTTCAACAGCATTGATGTCAATAGTATTTGTAATGCTAACTTACCATGGTATTATACGTGATGGAATTGATAGGATGAACTATATCTTGATGGATGATTCAACAACAAAAAAAATATTATACATAAGTATGTTGACCGTTCAAATTCAACCTCAGCTTTAAATTCGTTTTGGGCGTGATTTCGGCTGTCAAAGGTATCCGGGCAAATATTGAAACTCCAAACTTGTGGACCGAAAATCTAAAAAAAAAAAAAAAAAAATTTAATAATTAATAGTAAAACCCAAGGATTTTAGCTTGTTTTGATCAAGGCAAACGGTTAACTATTATTTTTTTAAACACCTTTATACATCTTACACTTTTGATATACATAAGAATTGATACCCTACAAATTCACTGGATATAATGTGGCAACAGCTTAAAGACCCTTCAGGGCGTACCTATTACTTTAACACCACTACATCAGAATCCAAATGGGAGAAACCAGAATCATTAATGACAGATCTTGAGAAGGTTCTATTGAGGTTCAACCTTAAACAATTTGAAAATAATGGATCAGTCTATTATTATAATGAATTAACTAAGGAATCCTTCTGGGATATTCCGGAGGAAGTCAACAAGGAAATTGAAAGAGTAAAGATGGTAAGAACGAAGGAGGAAAAGGATTCTCCAGATAAAACTGGTGAAGATCAGGTTGATACCATGCTGATCACTTCTTTTGGCTCTAAGGATAATGAAGATTTAACTAACGCACAACCAGAGATCCAGTTGCCCAAAGAAGTGAAACTTGAAACATACCATAAACAATCTCAACTACTAAATCTTCAATCAAACAACAATGATCCAACTCCATTACATCAAATGTTCAAAGATCTCAAAGTCGATGCGACTTGGTCCTTCAATCAAATTATCTCTAAATGTTCCTCAGATCCACGTTATTGGAGTAACTCCATGACCCCATCCCAAAAGAAGACGGTGTTTGAAGAATATTTGAAATCACGTACTAAAGAGGAACTAATCAAAGAAAACACTTCCATTGAGAAGTTTCAAAAGGCATTTATAGCGTTATTGGATACAATGGACGTTAAATATTACACCCGATGGAGAACTATCAATGCCAAGTTGATTAATGAACCTATCTATAATCTTTATTTCATCAGTGAGTCTGTTAAGAAGAAAACTTTTTTGGAATATCGTGATACGATTATTAAAGACCATGAATTAAAGGAGAATGAATTGATAAATAGAGCTAAGGCTGAATTGGTGGAATATTTCAAATGTTTGAAAATCACAGTTAATACAACTTGGGAAGAGCTTTTGGTTATGATTGCCAATGATGAAAGATTCAAGAAAAACAAACATTTCTCCAAATTGAATCAAATGGATTTATTGGAAATTTATCAAGACAAATTACGTTCCATCAAGGAAGATATCAATGCTAATATAGCGAAACAAGAAGCTATCAATTATAGAAGTGATAGAAAGGCCAGAGAATCGTTCGTGGTATTATTGGAGTCCTTACATGAGGAAGACATCCTTACAGCAGATATCAAATGGTCAGAACTTTATGACTTCATTCAGGACGATGATCGATACATTGCCATGATTGGGCGTCATGGATCAACGCCTAAGATGCTATTCGATGACTTTGTCAAGCAGGAGAATTTGATCATCAACTCTTTAAGAGGAAGAGTTGAAGGGCTTTTGATTGATAAAGGGTTTAAAATTCAAGAAGATTCTGAAGAACAAAGGGAAAAATTTATGAAGCTTGCCAATGAGTTAAAGGGGAAAACACAAGATTCAGTTATGATTGGCAAGGAAGACATCAACGAAAGTCGTCTTAATATTATTTATGACAAGCTACTTAAACAGTATCAAGTAGATAAAAACGAAGCACGTAAGGCTTTATTCAAAAAAATCAATGATACTATTCAGACATTTATCTCTGAACAATTCAAAACTCTGCAAGCTTCTCATAAAAACTTCAATGCTTTAGCTATGGATGAACTGACATTCCCAGAGTTCTTCACAGAATTGAAGGATGAAAAAGATTTGAAGATCAAAGGCGTCCATGGTTTGAAATACACCACTAACGATGAGATTTTCAAGCATTTGAAATTGGAGTTGATTAAAGATAAGGCTCAAAGAGAATCAGAGGAGAAGAGAATTAAGAAACGTTCTCTTGAAGATGATGGAGGTAATAGTGGTGGTCAACCTGGTGCTAGCGTTAAAAGAATGGATGTTCGTGGCTCAATAAATCAACCTAGAGTTGATTTGGATTATTAAAGAGGATTATATATTTAGGATTTTATCTCATTTTTAGTGTTTTTTTTTTTTTTCGTAATATGTTTATGTGGGGTGCGGGTTTTTTTTGACGCCACACCCTCCAAGCCACATGCGAGGAAAGAACCACAGGGAAATCCCGAGAAGGCTTGGGAAAGTTTTCTGAATTTCAATAAAAAACAAGACACACAAAAATTCGAGCTGCATATATCAAAAAAAAAAAAA
>JADIOT010002720.1:0-17341 GCA_018343995.1 Waltiozyma sp. UFMG-CM-Y6624
TTGAATAAAAAAAAAAAAAAAAAAAGTTCATTAATACAAAAAAAAATGACTATAGTTAATTGGAAGACTGTACATTACCTAAGTTATCTAGTACTACTATATTTCCTTCTTGAGCCATCATATATTCATCCAGATGAACATTTTCAATCTTTTGAAGTCCTAATAAATTATCATAATCCTTCAATAGCTACCACTATTCCTTGGGAATTTTCTCCTGAAACACCATCTAGATCATTTGCCCTAATAAGCTTGGTTTATTCCCCTTTAATATGGGCTAATAAGTGGTTGGGTTTTAATCCGTTGGGTTTAATGTATCTTATCAGATTCCAATTCTGTGTTTGGTATTTTTTCATTGTTCAATATACATTAAAAATTTTAAACGATGGAAGAAAACAAGAATATACCAAAGCTTTATTCTTTGTTTTCACTTCTTATATCACTTGGGTTTATCAAGTTAGAAGTTTCTCCAATTCTGTTGAAACAATATTACTCTTGATATCGTTAAGTTTGATACATTTAATTTTAAAAAGAAGAGAAACTTCCAAAGAATTGATTCTTTGTGGTTTATTAGGTTGTATTTTGTCCCTTGGTGAATTTAATAGAATAACTTTCTTTGGATTCTTACTTCTACCGTTTTTAAAACTAATTCGATTCTTTTTATCAAGTCCATTATCACTAATAAGTCTTGTTTCATTTTTCTTATTAACTTCATACATTCTTATCCTCATTGATACTTACTATTATAATAACTCTTCAAAACTTATCATAGCACCATGGAATAATTTTCTATACAATTTACAAACATCCAATTTGGCACAACATGGTCTTCATGCTAGATATACACATCTTTTAATAAACCTTCCTCAATTAATAGGTCCAATGATCATCCCATTAATTTTCAGAAACCATTACAAAGGCACGTTATCTTATCTTTCCATAATCTCAGCATTATTAACATTATCGATCTTCCCACATCAGGAATTACGCTTTTTGATCCCATTGATGCCCTTACTTTGTAATTCGATAGATTTCAGAAACTCAGAGTCCCAAAAATTCGTTAATTTTTTGATATCTTGTTGGATTGGATTTAATGTCATATTTGGAATCGTTATGGGTTCATTACATCAACGTGGGGTCATTGTCGCATTGGATCATCTAAGAATCTCTCAATTCGAAGGAAATATGATCTGGTGGAAGACTTACAAACCACCTTCCTGGTTGTTGAATTCTGACAGCTTGAATGTTGTTGATTTGATGGGTTGTTCCACTGAAGAATTATTTTCCACTTTGATGAATGTGACAAATAATGAAAAGACTTATTTGATCACTCCTAGATCTAGTTTACCAGTATTGGAAAATTTAAAAGATAATGATTTGGTTAATTTGGATAAGGTTTGGAGTTATGAATACCATTTAGATTTGGACCATTTTGACTTTAATGATATTAGAACTTTTTATCCTGGAATTGATATTTATAATATCAGTTTAATTTAAAAAAAAAAAGAAAAAGTAAAGAAATTGTTTATATTTATTTATACATAGACGCCGTAAGTGCTCTCTCCTCAATTCTCATTAAAGTTTTATTTGCAACACTTAAGGCATCTTCAGGGAATCCAGCTAATTTCGCAACATCTAAAGCACCTGATTTTAAACTTACACCTTCATATATTTTATGTTGGAAAATAACCTTCCCATCAACGATTTTCAACCCTGTTTTCTTAAAACAAACATCATTCAATTGTTCCTCTTGCATCAATTCCTTAATTTCCATACCGAAATGTGTAGCGAAAAGACATCTTCCTTTCCTAATTTTCAAGCCTTCAACAGTAGCAAAGGCAACAGCTATCCCTTCAGAAACTCCGGTACCTCTTCCAACTTCATCCAAAATAGCCAAAGATTTCTCACTAAATTTTTGTAAAATATAACCTGTTTCTAACATTTCCACCATAAATGTCGATTGTCCAGATGATAAATCATCAGCTGAACCAACACGAGTTAGAATCTTATCTGTAATTCCTATTCTAGCATATGAAGCAGGTACATAAGATCCAATATGTGCTAATAAAACAATTATGGCTACTTGACGAAGGTAAGTGGATTTACCTCCCATGTTTGGACCAGTGATTATATGAAGCTTTGTAGATGATGATGATGATGATGAATTCATAATTGTCTCATTAGGTGTAAACTTCTTTAGAGAAGTTTGTGAGAGATGAGATTCAACAACTAAATGTCTTCCTTGATTGATCTCCAGATCTGTAGAAGTATCCAGAATTGGTTTAACCATATTCTTCTCCTTTGCAAGAATAGCAAGACTGGAAGTAACATCAATTTCATCAATGACATTTGATATTTGACGTAATTGTATTGAATGATCAATGACTTTTCTTCTTAATAATTTAATAATTTCTTGTTCCTCCTTTTGAATTCTATATTTCAATGCATCGATTTGAGATCCTAATTGAGACCATTGTGGTAAAGTTGCCCATCTTGTAGTTTGATTCTGTTGAGTATATGAAATTTGAGGGAATTTTTCACAAATTGAATTAAAATTAGATGTCTTAGTACCACGGAAATAAACTTGATACATTAAATTGGGAGCGAATTTTAAACTGGCTTCCTTTAATGTACCATTAGTTACTAAAGATTGATGCAATTGATCTGAAAGATCTGATTTTTGTTTCAATAATAAATTGATTTCTTCATGAAGATTTAATAAAGATGGAGACGCTTTGGGTGTTACTATAGCACCAAAATCTAAAGATGATACCATTGTTTTTTCTATTAACGTGGCTTTTGTTTCTTGAATGACTGATTCTTTCTCCTGTTGAATCACTTTGATCAAAGCTTCTTCGTCCAAATCTCGTAGAATCTCCATACTTAGTTCTCTTTGAGATACCAAAAGTTTCGTCACTGGCTTCAAAATTCTTTTCACGGATCTATCATTTTTCATTCTTTCATCTAATAACTTTTTAACATCATCAACTTTTTCAATGGCTCTAGCCAACATAATTAAATCCAATGGACTTCCTCTTCCGAGTGAAAACCTTTGAATAATTCTGGAAATATCATGGATTTTAGAAAGATTTTTTCTTAATCCCTGATTAAATACATGATCATCATAAAATACAGTGACAAGGTCTTGTCTTCTTTGAATTTCTTTCAGATTTATGGAAGGTCCACTAATCCATTGATTCAACAATCTTGCACCTGCATCAGTAACGGTTCTTCTAATCGTCGAGATTAAAGATCCCTTCACATATTGATGTTTATAGGTCTTAAGAAGTTCCAAAGCATCTGATGTTCTTGGATCGATTTCCATAATCTCTGAAGTATGTTGTTTCTCAGGAAGTGCGGTGAATTGAATTGGAGATCCAGGTAAATGATCTTGAACATAGTTCAACAAACTACGCAGGGCAGCTGTTTCCTTTTGTGTCAATGATTTAAAATGGGAGATTAATTGGACATTTTCATGTCTTGGGAACATATGGAAATAATTTGCTATGACTTTATGCTGATGTTGAGATGCTTTATCAACTCTCCAGAAATATTTCTCCTTCAATAACTTCAGATCATCCCTTGTTTCACAAAGCTTTATGGGGAAATCTTCATTTGCAATAATTTCCACAGGTTTAATTCTATTAAGAGTACTGATTAAATCGTTAAGCTTCACCTCTTGAACTTTAACCAAACCAACTGACAAATCTACCCATGCCAATCCTATTTGAGATTCCATATCTAAAACTGCTCTTGAAAATAATTTAGAAGGTATCTCTAAGCTCAACAGAAAATTATCCATCTTGGAATCCATAAAATCTTCATCAATTAACGTACCAGGAGATATAATCCTACTAATTCTTCTAGTAACCTCATCTCCATTGACATCTTGATCCATTATAACAACTCCTTTCCCCAATTCTCCAACTAGCATTCTCAAATACCTATGTAAAGCCCCCATAGGAAACCCTGTAAAGGGAATTTTGACATCATCTTTGAATTTCTTACAAGTCAATTGCATGTTTAACAAAGGTGCATATTGTGTAGCATGTTCAAAATAAAGTTCATAAAAAGATCCAACTTGGGTTAATGTCACATAGTCTGGATATTTGTCCATAGTATCACGTACCAATTGCATCAATGGTGTTAGAGTTTTATGCTTTATTGGCTGATCTTCAACAGGTTTGAGCCGATCAAGTTTGGAAAATGATAATATCATTTTGGTGGGGGGTTTAGGTGCTCTTGAAACATAATTTCTAAGTTGTAAATGTTGTGGTATATTATTATAATATAACCTGAGGTTCAGTATAGAGTTGTATAATAATCTAGATCGTACCATAGTATATAATTGGCTTATCAAAATAGTGAATATTTTAAGTTGACATCTCCTCATAATATATATATATATATATATATATTTATATTTTTTCATTCAACTTAGATATCTTAGATCACGTGCATCAAGCACCAATATACCTTAAGAGTCTCTTGTAGGAAGAAATATATGTGCAGAGAAAAACACAGTTGTACTCAACTTATAGCTAGGCAGCTCTTTTTAAGAAACATAACATTAGTAAGTTATATATATATATGTCTAAAGTTCTCTTATTGGATTAATAGATATGATTCTCAAATGATTTTGAATCAAATTCAGGGATTATGTAATAAGTTAGGGGGACCCACAAATTAAAAAAAAAAAAATTGGGAAATTTTCCATAATTTTTTCGCGTCTAGCGCGTTCAAATTATTTTCAAAAAAAAGTTTAGTGGACCGTTTTTGTGTACAAATTTGTATCAAAAATCCTTAGGATCATTTTTAAAGAAATAGATTCACTTTGCCCAAAAAAAAAAAAAAAAGGATCAAAAGTTTACCTTTCTTCCATCTACTTCATTGGTACAACCCTCCTCATAAGGATTCACAGAAAGAACTAGGTTGAATAGATCAGTTTGTTGTTTTTTTTTTTTTTGTTTGTTTGTTTTTTTTTCCTTCACGATAATAAAAGGTATCATAGTCATTACCAATCTCAACAACGCTATATATTTTATTATTTTCGAGATCCAAGATGTCAGATATCAAGTCCACTGAGCTCTCAAGCTCTTACAGAAGGGAATTAGTCAAATACCATATTACCTTAAAGCAATTTTTGAGTATGTCAGTTGCCGCCAAGTCCAACCCAACACGTGCTATAAAGGCAAGAGAAAAATTGTTGAAATTGTCTCCATCTCAGTTCTTCGAACTAAGTACAGATGTTTATGATGAACTGACAAGACGAATTGATGAATCAACCAGTGAACCAGACTTTCTCTTACCAAAATCGACATTCCATCCAAGAAGAAATGAAGCAAGAGAGAAATTGGGATCTTTACAAGCTACCAGATTCAGAGATCTTGCCAGTGACATACTGTACGAAATCGAACGAAGAAGATATCATACTTTCACTGAATCGAAGCCTTCATCTCCTGAGAAAGATATAAGAAAATCCATGAGTCCAGTCTCAAACCACAGGCCTTCTGTCAATTCTGTTGATCTAAAAGATCATAACAAAGAGGGTGTTGTTACGATCCAATCAGCCACGCTGATTCCAACAAAAGCTGATATGGACTGGGGAAGTGAAGAAGAAGAAGAAGAAGAAGAAGAAGAACCTGCAGATTCTATTGCCCAATTGTCAAAGCAAAGTGTTCTTACAAGTCCACAGAAAGTCGACAATAGAAACTCATTTGATAATCATCAGAAATCTAAGAATTTGATTGTTGCTCCTGGTGAAGCGCCTGCAAATTTCCGTTCTCCTCAACAACAGACAAAAATTGTTCTTGGATCGATGGACGATGACAGTAAAAATCTACAATCTAGCCTAGCCCATGATCTGTCTATCTTTAAAGGTAGAAACGATGATAAAGAAACTGAACTTTTGTTAAAAGAGAGAACTAATATGGATAATACTATAACAGAACTTGAACAGAAAAACACCGTGCTCCAAGCGCAGTCTGATAAGTTTGAACAAGAGTGTGTTGAATTGAAGAAATTGAATGAAACTTTAAACAATAAGATTCAAAGTCTAGAAAGAGATATTCAAGACAAACAGGAGAGTTTATCTAGTAGTCTCAGAGCCCAGAAAAGAAGCGAGATCGCCTTGGTTGAATTGAAGAAAGAAAAGACTATATCTGAAGAGTCTTCTATTGATGAGTTGAAAAGAGAAGTTGTTGAATGGAAGTCCAGATTCGAGGAATTAAAGTTCAAGAAACTTGAAGATTTCTTAATGTTAGATAAGATTTCAGAAGTAAACCTTAAGTCTCTAATCTCGGCTAATGGTATTGTCCCTACTAATTTATTATCAGAGTTACGCTCTAATGTCCAGAAGTTCTTAATTGATCTGAACCAATCCAGAAAATCCAATCTGTTTGATGTGGATGAATTCTTTGCAAATATATCTAAGGTGGCAAAAATTTCTTCCAAAATTGCTGGGTTGTCTCCACTGAATGAAAAGGCTGAATTGATTAGAGCTGCAATTTCACATGCTATCACAACAGCCAGATATTTCGCTGTTTACCCTGATCTACTTCCTCAGTTAGTCATAGAAAGTGCAGTCAGTGAAATTGCTTTCGCTGTTTTCGAATTTGTTTCTGAATTGAAGTTGGTCGCTGATTTATCTGTTCAAGAGAACAAAGAACAGATACTTAGTGCCACAGTCGAAGAAGTTTCTCCAGTTAAACCTCTCAGAATGGGTAAGAAGCCAAACTTTGGCCCTTTAAGTAATGATAACACTGACACCATGAGTACAGAAGGACAACGCTCAATGTCGCTGACCATCAATTCTCAATTGGCCAACGATTCTGATAATATCGGCAAGAAACCATTCAACCTTGGAACTAGGGATTCTCCTCTTAATAAGAACTCACAACTATCAACTCCAATGAAGACAGGTTTCCCATTCGTTGTCTCAAGATTCAGTCCTGATGTCAGTGATCGTGAAGTAGTTCCAGTGGTTAATGGCCTGAGAAAGTCATCATCTTCTAACATTTTATCTAAGGTTAAGCAGTTTGAGCAACCAATTGAAGCTACACAAACATCACCAAGTTCAAGAAAGCAACCAATAAGCCCTCTTCAGTCCTCTATTGTTGATAAGTTTGGTGGAAGAACAACTAGTGGTGGCTTTGATATCGTTCGAGACTTCAATTCAAGAAGCCTTTCTAAGGAACCAAGCCAAGATGAGTTGAAATCGGAGCATCCCGAAAGCCCAACTGCTAGCAATTATTCTACACCAGTTAAGAACAATAATGTTTCACCAAAAAGTTCACCTGAACATCCAATATTAACCCCATCCACCCCACGCACTTTTAGAAACTCAAAGGAAGCTCTGTTGAAGTCACCAGATATCACGCAACAAACCAAATCTTCTAAAACAAATGGTCAATCCAAATCAACAACGATTGGTTCTATGGAGGCAATTAACGGTTCGTTGAATAACAAATCTGGTCAAAGTATTAAATCACAACAACCTACATTAAATCCAGTGACAATTGTGAGCTCCTCTCCACGAAATGACGCGAACGATTCTTTTAACGCTTTAGATCTTAAAAAGGAAATATCTGAAAACAATAACATATCCCAACAGTTCTCTCCTACCTTATTGAAAGAACAGGTAGAATTGAACAAATCAAGGAATCTCTCACCACCATCAACAACAACTGAATCTTGCATGGTTACTTCTGCAGTCACTGCTGATGTTGAATCAGATGACAAAATTATTACTAGTGACTCAACGACACAAAAGGTCAAGAAATCATTAGTGGTAGATTCTTCAACCCCAACGGAAATAGTGAATCCACTTCGCCAAGCATTGGATGACTCAGAAGATTTGGATCACAAAGAGCCTTTGAAAGTGATCGATGATGTTATCAACCACTCAAACGACGAATCTAAACATGGTGATACGTTGCAGTCTCCTAAGAATATTAGAGTTATGGGTGGCGGTGACAAACAATTGCATGTGGATAAGGTTGATGCTGTGGTGCCACAGAACGGAAATTTGTCCTTTAGAGAAAATCCTTCTACTTTAAAGGAAGACAAGTATCAAATTTTAGAAGAGATTAAACCACAGACGCTTGAAGTGAAAACCAATAATATAACTTTCTTGCAAAAACAAGTTGAATCTGAAGATGATGATGATGATGATGATGATGATGATGATGATGATGATGAAGACTCTGAAGATGAGGAAGTTGAGTCTGAAGATGGCTCATATAACAGAGATAGAACAGAAGAGGAATTTGATGTCAGTGATTTCGATATTGAAGATCCTGATAACACATTGTCTGAATTGTTATTATATTTGGAACATCAAACTGTGAAAGTCATATCGACTATTCAAGCTCTTTTGACATCCATCAAAGAACCTGAGTCAACCAAGGGAGAATTGAGAACTGGGGTTCGCGCTATTGATTCAGTTGTTTCTCAAATGGTGGAGGCAACCAATATCAGTATGAATCAAAGTCGTAATGCTCAACTGAAGGACCACTGTGACTGGGTTGTCACAAGTTTGACTGATGCAGGAACAAGAATGATGGGCCTATGTTCAAAGAATATCGAAGATGACGATCAAGAATACGCCGATAAGAATTTCAAGCAAAGGTTGGCAGGAATTGCATTTGATGTTGCTAAGTCAACAAAGGAATTGGTTAAGAGTGTAGAGGAAGCTAATCTGAAGGAAGAGATTGAACATTTGAATGCTCGTTTAGTTCGTTGATGATATTGTTGGTTTTGCTTCATCGACTTGTAATATATATATATATTTATATTTATGTTTACCTAATAAAAATTATTGTAGGCATATGCCGATTAATTAAACCTTTACGATGAATAAATGAAGTTGTACATAATTTGACATTTTAAGTATATACATATAAGTTAAACATATATATATATTAGAATATTATAAATCATATGTTATTTTTTTTTTAGGTGACATCACTACATAACAGAGTTTGTTTTTTCATTTGTGGCAGTCATATTCATAATGTTGGTACCCGAGTTTCCCCTTCTATTTTCCAATTCATTCAAAACGGTTCTCAAACCAGTAAGACACGTTTCTAAACTTTTGAAGATCTTAAAGTTCAACATTTTTCCATAAAGAATATCAAAGAAAAATTCTCCTATTTTCAAAAACTTCAAAGACAACTTAAAACTACAGACAATTCTATACTTGCCTTGTGGATCTAATGACTTCCCCTCTGGTGCATTCAATAACTCGAAAAGATTGAAATGTCTACCAAATAGAATATTTTTGAAAGGATAAAAAGGACCGTTGGGATTCATATCAAGATTGGAAATAAGGATACTTTCCAATTCTTTGAACAACTTAACGACACGTAAATAAACAGGGAAAAAATGAGATGATTTCTCTTGTGAATATTCCAATTCATGAAGAAATTTAACAACAATGATAAAATTGTAAAAGAAGAATTGTAAATGAAGTGATTGAGTCTTGTAGAAATTGGACGAACTATTATTACCAAAAAATAACAAATGAATATTGCGTAAAGAATAATCCAACCCATTGATTAATTGATCATCAGTTGGTTTCAAATTTAAAAACTCAGCATTAAATTTCGTATAATTCTTATTCCAAACAGAATCTTTCATAGAATCAGGGATAAATTCCATCGATATAATCATCAAGGAATTTTTCAAAATCATAGAATCCAAATTTAACTCCTCAAAATTCAACAACATTTGATCCCATCTAAGATTTCTCAAAACACGAGACAAGTTTTCATGATTATCATTCAACAAATTGAAAGTATCATTGGCCCATAAAATATGATCTTGATGTTCATCCATTCCCTTATGAGAGTGAAGGAAGAAATATTGATACAAAGTATACAGAACCACTGTTGATCCAAACTCAGAAACCTTGTAAGGCTGAGCATTACCAACGACAATATCATTGATGATCTTATCAAGTTTCAAGGAATAAACTGTATTTGAATTAGCTGTAACTTGATCTCTAAGTTGATAGATATCCAAAGAATTCCAATAATTTTCTAAATCAGGCAAATCACATTTGATCTCACTGTAAAGTAAAAGTGGCTTAAGATTGTACATACTGGTTAGAAGACTTGATATGTTGAAAATTGTATAGACAGTTCTCAATTTACTTTGATAGACAACGTAATCATTGAAATATTGTTCGTCGAATTGTATACTTTCTTGATGGAACTCAATCAAATGAAGTTTGGAAACTTTGGTCAAAGTACAAAGAGCACTTACTTGCTTTATAACAATACTGGAATCAGCTTCATCACAATCAACAAATAAACCGTACAATATACTCAAGACCAATGATTGGACCAACCAAAGTGGGGAATTTCTTGTTGTTGATTTCTCAGCTTTGTCACTTTTCTTTCTAGAATCCAAATAAACATGGATACAACGTCTAGAGAGTTCATATAAATCAGATGAGACTTGTCTTTGATTGGAGTACAAAGAACCAATGGTGACAATCAAGAGAGGAAGACAAACAAAGGCACTTGACTCAGTGGAATAACTATCCATTTTCGTATATTGAAACATGGCAGCTTCGTTGAAAAAATTTCTATGGATAAATGGATAATGAGGAAGAAATTTCTCTTGGAACCTAGAAACAAAGAAATTCAATTGGTCAACACTTGGGAAATCAGGAGATCCAAGACCAACAAAGGGATAATCTTGTAAAACAGAACGAATCACATGAACAAACTTATCACTAAATAAGAATTCTTTTGATTTTGGGTAATCAAGAATGTTAGAATTTTTGAAAAGAGACCCATTATTATTACTATTCTTCATTGTAGTACTATTATTACCTTCGTTAGTGACAACAGTTCCTGTAGTATGTTCCTTTGTGTTAGAAGCAAAATCATTGCTCTCATAAAAGGAATAACCAACACTCAGTATTTTCTCTTCTATGTTTGGAACTTCCAAATCATTCAACAAATCAAAATCGTTAACATCAAACTCCTGGGATGAACCAATGGACCAACCTTCATTCAGATTAGTAGCAGAATTGGATGTAGTATTAGTGTTGGACTCGCCTTGATGGAAATCTGTTGGAACCTTAGGTAGTGAAAGTTTTTCAAGATTATTAAACTGTTGTTGATGGTATTGAATATTCTGATTTCCAGTAAGAAAGTCATCGTCGTAGAAACTGTACCCAAAGATATCATCAACAACGTTAGCTTTCTTTATTTCAGTGGGTTTTTTCACCCCTTGGGTTTTCCTATTATACTTTCTTTTCTTTCCGGTTGTTTCACGATTGGCTTCTTTCGTCTTTATATCTTGGAGAGTGAAATTCTCAAAATTATTTGAAAGATCAGTATGAACAGTTGGTCTCTGTGCTTCATTTAGATGGAAATTGTTCAGAAATTCATAAGAATTGGTATTCGGTGTGTTATTTCCTTCATGGAGCCAAAAACTATTTGGGTTCAAATTGGTACTATTTGGTGGTTTCTGGTTGTTTACAGCGGCACTAGAATTCGGATTTATTTGCTGCTGCTGTTGATTTGTTGGCTGTTGGTGATGACGAAGACTTTGATAATTGTTGTTGCTGTTGTTTCCGGAAACTTGTTCAACACCATTTGCAAACGTAGATAATGACATATTTTCAATATTTTCAGTTTCAGAAAGTCCAACAGGGCCTAATTGTGGAGTAGCAAATTCAACAGTATCAGCATAATAATTGTTTCTTTGTGGTTGGGCCAGAGAGCCATAGCTAGTACCAGATAAAGCCGAGAAGGACATTCGACGGTTCGAAGATATTGGTGTGAAATTGTTATTGGAAACTGAGTTCAGAACCAGTTCTTCATTTCCAGAACGTTGTTGTTGTCCTTGGAAGGAGCCTGATCTAAAACGATCACTAGTTTGATTCAATGGACCATTTGGATGACCAGTGGAAAACATATCAGAGGAACCTTGTGAATTCATCAAAAGTTGACTTTGCGATTGTAATTGTTGATAAGTTGGAACTGGAGGTTGATACTGCTGAGCAGTAAAGGGAATTCCATCGTTCAAAGGAAGACTAGTAGAGCCATTTGTTCGAGTTTGTGATATTGATGTGGCGGCTGCTTGATATAATCCAGATGTATCTGACTTTAACTTTTTGGACTGTTCTTCCTCGATCCATTCATTATCTACACTATTATTCATTGCACCTTGACCAATTTTAGATCTCAAACTTTTCCTTCTTATCCTCTTCACAGCTTCATCATTACCAGCATGAAGTTTCTGTGCATGTCTCAGCAATAAATCCCTTCTTGAGAATCGTCTTTGGCAAACTCCACATAAAAAAGGTTTCTCTTTTGTATGTGATCTTTCATGTCTTTTCAAATGTTCTTGTCTAGCAAATGCTCTCATGCAGACCTCACATTGAAACAACCTTGGCTTACCACTTGGTGTAATTCCCTTTGGACCTAAATTAACAGGAATACGACCAAGTTTCTTATTGATTTTGGAATTCATGTTGTTATTGGTGGTCATTATGGGGCAGAAAACATCATCAGAATCGTTAACAGGTATCTTCATAGAGGGTGACTTCACTTCCTCATGCCCATCATCATGAGAATGTTCTGCGGTAGTTGATTGATGAATTCCTAGGTCAAACCCATTATCAATATCGCTGTTACTGTTGGCCTTTGGGAAATGGGTGTATGACTGTTGTTGTGTCTTTGGATCTGTATTTGGAGATGAAAGAGTAGCATTGTGTGGAGAAGTTTGGTTTTTGGTGGTCTCAATTTTAACATATTTTTGAGAAGGATTAGGTTCAGAAGCCTGCTTCTGCTGCTGTTGACGTTGTTGTTGTTGTTGTTGTTGTTGTTGATGGTTATTGTACCCTTGATTATGTGGGAACATGGTACCAATTACCGGTATTTGGTCACCTGATACGCCATTCAACCCTTCAGTTGTGGAGTGAGTTGACATTGCATATATATGGATATATTTGAAAGTTTGATTTAAAATAACATGTACTTTTATTATGAAGCTGGTTTAATGTATCTTTCTTTCAAGGGAATATTTCAAAACTTTTATTGATATTGGAACAAAAAATAAAAATATAAAAAATAATAAAATAAACCCCTGGTGTGTGGGTTTGCACAAGAAAACTGCATATCGTTTAAGTTCTCAATTTCCTGTTATAAGAGAAAAAAAAATCATTTATGCCCCCTCAACCATCACAAAGCCTGACGGTGGTGTCAAACCTTTTGCAAGTCACATGAGTTTACGGAAGCCGGGCCCCCAGAAAAAAGTGGGGTATTTACTTTTGGATGATCAACCCGGGAATAAATGGCAGAATAATAAAAGCGCGCGCGCGGTAGACTATAATTTATAATTTAAAGTGTTTGTGTTCTTTGTTTTTATTTTACTTTTATTGACAAAGCTTATGTAGAAATACATTTCAAAGATTAATATTAAAAATACGAGGATAATTCAAGTTGTATCAGAGACCACTTATACTACTAGGTTGAATATAACACGTACAAAAAAAGAAAGAGGTGAAGAACTCTATAACACTTAAACAAAAAATAAAAAAAAAAAAGAGGCGAAGATAAATCCTTGGCTTAGCGATCTATATAAGACCCTGTTTCCCGAGGACATCTTGGACCTCGACTCGTGACTAAGTGACTCAAATTATAAATTAGAAATGGTACTTGATAATAAATAGTCCTAAATTATATTTCTGACCTTCAGTCACGTGTCATATTAAATATATATAAATTTTATAGCATATATATATATATGTATTTGCTTAAAAAAATCTATGAAAGATTCTATAAAATGAAAAAAAAATATATATATATAAAAATTGTGATTTTCAAGAATTAAAAAATTAATAAAATAAAAGTTTACGCTCAACTATAAATAAATCACTATGATCCCATACAACTTGGATTATTTCTTACCAAATTTTTCCTTTAAAAGTCTAATTTTAGAAAGGTATGCCTCTTTGTCAACATAAGTACCCTTTAGCCATCTTTCACCACTTTGAGGATCGAAATTATCACGAGCATGTAAAAGTCTTCTGTTATCAAAGATAACACAGGTACCTTCTGGTATTTTAAGCTTCAATTGGTTTTTAGGAGAGTTGATATAATCTTCGAATATCTTCATACCTCTCAAGAAATCGTTGAAAAGGTGTCTATCGCCTGATTCCTTAGCACTATGATCACCGGCTATACTATCAACATCACTTGATATCCCGAAATCGAAAGGAGCTTGGAATGGAGGAGAGTAATTGACCTCTTTGAATGAATCTCTGTCAGAGTACAAATGACTTGATAAGATAGTTTCGTCTTCAACAACCATGAATCTTGAAATATAATAGGAATATTCTCCCTTCTTGTAATGGAAGTTGATAGGAACCGTAGTTAGCGCCAAGAAAGCTTCAGGATCAGTATCTTTAACATGACGGGCTGCAGCATAACCATCTGCAAAGGAACTATCACCACCGGTGGCGCTATTCTTGATGAAATGTAATAATTGAAGACCTGGTGGTGATTCATAATACAATAGATCTTGGTGGAATGGAATGAATTTTTCAGTGTATGCAATGTTTTCAACTTCTGGATTTGGTCTACTTTGAACGTTCCAAGTCTCACCATAGAAGGTCATTCTAATGTAGTTACCGATTCTTTCACCTAAAGTCTTAACAATTTCTTCATTTTCTGGTACATTCTTGATAAATGCAATACCGAATTTGTTAATTTCAACCAATGCTTGGTACAATGTTTGATCATTTTCAAGATAATCCTTAAATTCAAAGGATACTTCTTTAGATGGAAATTTACCTAAATCCATTCCTCTATGGTTCCATAAAGTGACGTTTTTTTCTAAACTTTTTGCCTTGACTCTATTATCAACAGTGGCGGATAATTCTAAAAAACTTCTAGAATAATCAGCTTGATCTCCATCACTCCAATTGATTCTGACAGTATCCTTATCCAAAATAGTCACTTCAGTAGGCTTTGAATCCATTATTTGAACTGTGGTAAATAACTTTTGACCATTGGAAGGATCAACTGACTTTTCAGATGTGGAAGCATCTCTAAGGAAAACATTGCTGAAGCTATACGCTTGTTTATCAGCTAGGAAATTGATAAGAGTAGAACGGTCATTGTAGGAAACCTTAATATCGAAACCACTGGCTTCACCATGAAAATGAGTTTGAGAGTTAGTTGGCATTGAGTTTTGTAATGAAAATAATCTAATCTGAGATGTGATGGAAACTGGTAATCTAATTGGTAATTGATAGGTGATTCTTCTAATATTAAATATGGACGTTCTTGTGAAACGGACAGAAAGCATTAAGGTATGGGGGATGATATTAGGAAATTTTGATTCGTCCTTGATGTTTGGAAAAATTATAAATAAATGTTTTTTGGGGAGGTTTTCTTTTTTATATGTATTTTGTGTGTTTTGTGTTTTTTTAAAATCTGGGGGATAAGTGAAGCGAAGTTCCGAAAATTGCCGAAATTTAAACGTTTGTTAATTATAAAGGCGAAGACACGTGAAATTTTAATTTTCACTTAAAAAAAACACAAAGCTCTTAAATATATATATATAACAGATAACATTATATGGTAGTGTATTTTAATAAACAATATAGCTAGTTTTATATCATTGTTGGATCCAGATAATACTTTTTAATTAAAAATCTCACGATTGGAACTGAGATCTAGTGGTTCGACTAAGGGGTCATGCCTCAATTTAATTTCGTGTAGTGGCAAGCTTAGATCGGATAGAGAGGGATATATTCCTAAATCCGTGATCACCCCCAGCCTCCTTCCGCGCGGGTAAAACATTTAGTTGCTGTTAGCCCTCTTGATCAATCATGTGCTTTGATGTTAAGACTAATCCTCTCTTTTTTTTTGAACTTTATACCTTTTTTATTGAAGTCGGAACTTCAAAAGATTTCAATTCGATAATTTTCTTGGATAAATTTTTAACCCCTCCTATAAAGTAGCAATTTTGGGACAAATTTTAGTATAAATTATTTTCAAATTGCTGCATTTGGTTGCGTAATTCGAACCAATTCAACTTTATATATACTGTTCGTAAGACTAAAGAAGTTCGTTATATGTGGAATTAATTGTTATATCATAACCCTGTCACTGCCATAATATTCTTAGGTTTGAAAATGTTTCTGTTTGCGTGTGTGTGTGTGTGTTTTAAGGGTCCTCCTTGCTGTTTAAAAATGATATATTAATGACGTAATTCATGCAAACTTACACGAAAAATTCTTAGAATATTTTTTTTTTTTTTTAAATTTAAATAAAAAATAAAATATACAGTTTTGATCATTTAATTCTTACTTATTGTCATCACAAGCAAGACTTTTCCCATGGTCCCCTCTTGTTTTATTTAGACTGTTCAGCCAATCAAAATGCTATTTAATTCTCCACATTATTGACATGAAACATCACAGAAATATCCATATATATATAGATATCTCTTTATATCGAGTCAAAGGATGGATTGGGGTACTTCCAGGGGGAAAATAAAAAGAGAGAGAGAAAGAAAGCGAAAAAAAAAAGAAAGAGAAACCGTAAAATATGACTTTATTATCAACCTATCAAAAGGGACAAACTGTTGACCAAACAATTTTGGAAGATCTTCCAAGATTAACCTCTAAATCCATCATTCAAACCATTCCAAATTCTGAAACATCCACTTCATCACCAATCTTTTGTTCAGAACATAACCTCAAGCATGGTATAACAACCCAACTTCATCCACAAATTGAAACCATCGTTGATTTATTCGAATATGCCTTATTGGAAACTCCTGATGCTCGATTATGGGGACATGTACCACCACAAGGTGCCGGTACCCCTGTTGATTATCAATTTATAACTTTTAAAGAGGCAAGAGATATGATTAATCATTTGGGTTCCGCTATCGTTGGTTTAATCGCTGAATATCAATTGGACACATGTCCTATTCTTACTATCTATTCCCACAATCGTTACGAATGGTCATTAGTTGATTATGTTGGTCAATACAACTCCATGCCAACGGTTGCATTGTACGATACACTTGGTGTAGATGCTACCAGACATATCTTACATGTCACAGAATCTCCAATTATCTTCACTGTGAATACTAAAATTGAACATTTGGTTGAGTTGGTTAAGCTCAATGCTTTAAAATTGAAAGTGATTGTAAGCATGGACTCAAAAATTCCATCTTCTTTGATAGAATTATGTCTATCTAATGGGATATTTCTAACGACTATCCCTAAACTGATTCAACGTGGGAAACAATATCCAATGGCCAACAAATTGCCAATTCCTTCCACTGTTGCTACTATCACTTT
>JADIOT010002721.1:0-16961 GCA_018343995.1 Waltiozyma sp. UFMG-CM-Y6624
AAATGAAAAAAAAAAAAAAAAGCAAAAACTGTAACATGAAGATTTGGAACTATCAAAGATAGTTTTAATGGATGAGAATTATTTATTTGTATATATGGAAATGAACTCCCTAACGTCTGTTCTTCTTTTGTTTAATTTCATCGTCCTTAACAGGATGTAATCTAATAACATTTTGGTTCTGTTGAGTGCTAAACTGATAACCTTTACTCCAATCATAACCTAAGGCAACGGCGAAAATATTACCGGTTCTATTAAAAGCAGTAGCAGTAATAGGAGCCTTTAAAGATGGGAATCCCTTCAATCTATGTCTGGCATCCTTATCCCAAAAATGGAAACAACCATCAGACCCAGCAGTGGCAAAAGTACCATATACTGGATGAACAGCAATGGAATTTAAAGTA
This sequence comes from Waltiozyma sp. UFMG-CM-Y6624, assembly GCA_018343995.1. Classification (NCBI taxonomy): domain Eukaryota; kingdom Fungi; phylum Ascomycota; class Saccharomycetes; order Phaffomycetales; family Wickerhamomycetaceae; genus Waltiozyma; species Waltiozyma sp. UFMG-CM-Y6624. The sequence continues at coordinate 402 of JADIOT010002721.1, forward strand.
TAAATATGGTTTTCTGATCTCCCATTCTTATTTTCAGTTTGACGATGACATTTGAAAGTAAACCCATTTTTACTCTGTTCAACATCGTTGATGTATTGGAAGGCACATCTACCTTCAATAGACCCCAGAGCATACCCATTACCTTCAAGGTAACAAGTGATGGATCTAGTTTGCCATTTCAAAGGTGACATAGATTGTTTGGAGATCTGTTGAGGGTTGTTCAAATCTATGATACAAATGTGTCTTTCTGCAGTACCAACAACCAATAATTTCTGAGATGCATCCATAGCATAGACACGTTCAGGTAATTGAATTGTACTTATAGCTTGAGGTTGTCTTGTATCCCAATATCTTAAAGTCTTATCCCAAGACCCAGAAACAACAACTGGAGTATTATTAGGACCACATTGAACAGATCTAACCACACGAACTGGACCATCATGAGCACCTATTTGTTGAGCTTGACCAGCTTGTACATCATATAATTTGACTTGTTTATCACAACCACCAGAAATCACTTTCGTACCATCACTAGTCCATCTTGACGATAGAACAGGAGCTTCATGTTCATATAAAGCACGGCCTTCAGTGGCTCCTGATGGAGTCACTTCATAAATACGGACCTTGTTGTCCCAAGAAGAAACAGTGAAGAAGTCGGCTTGCGAAGAGAAAGATATGTCTGAAATGGTGTCCTCAGGAGGGTTGGCTACTATCACATCATTAGCAAGGTCTGCTTCTGTTCCTGTGGTGGTACCTACTGCATTGGCGGTAGGCTTGTTGAAAAATGACATTTTTTTTTTGTTTTATTCTGTGTTGTTTATTCAATTTGCTTTAGGTTATCAATTATGCTTTGGTTTCTTTTGAGAGGAAATCTGGATAGATTAAATAATTAAAAACTTGAATTAGTCCACTTCTTCTTCTTCTTCTTCCTTATGTCGCTTCATTTTATTGATGATTCTGTGTGTGTTTTTTTTTTTTTAATAATAAATTTTTATGATATTTGTTGATCTTAACCTTCCCTTGAATTTTGGCAGACTCTTTACACAAAAAAAAAAAAAAAAAAACATTTATGGCAGAATCCCGGGTAAAAAATATCTTTTATTGATTTCACTTTAATCTATATATTAAAAATTCAAAAAAAAAATAAAAAAAATACTAGATAAAAACCATTTAACCTCCAATCTTTAAAAAAACAAACATTTCTGTCTAATAAAAAAAAGAAAAAAGAAAAATGGATACAACTGAAAATAATGACCTGTCAAAAGATTCCAAACAAGAACTTCCACAATTTACTTTAAAAAACGTTTTAAACGATCTAAAAATTGGGTTTCAAGCATTATTATTCGATTCTGAATGTAATAAGATCATAATTCCAATTCTAATTTTCTTAGAATCTATTCTTTCCAAAATAATTATTCAAAAGATTGAATATACAGAGATTGATTATACCGCATATATGGAACAAATTCATCAAATAGTCAAAGAAGGAGAATTAAATTATGAAAATATCTATGGTGGTACAGGTCCTTTAGTTTATCCAGCTGGTCATGTATTTATTTACAGAATTCTAAATATTTTCACCAAAGGAGTGAATAATATAGGTGCTGGACAGGGGATATTTGGATATATTTATACATTTTCACAATGTTTGACTTTTATTATTTTTGCTAATTTGGAATTACCACCTTGGTGTTTCTATTTAGCTTGTTTAAGTAAAAGATTACATTCTATTTATCTCTTGAGAATGTTTAATGACTGTTTTGCTACTCTCTATGTGCTTCTGATGGTTGTTTGTTTCCAATATGGTGTGGTTTATAAGAAAACTTACAAACGTGCTTCTAAATTTATTTTAAATATATTGGCTCCTTTGTTTTATTCATTTGCTGTTTCTATTAAGATGAACACTTTATTATATCTTCCAGCTGTCTTAATTATCTTATACTTTGTTAATGATGAAAACCTTCTTCTAATGATCCCATCTTTTTTTATTATGGGCTTGTTCCAATTGATCATTGCTTATCCATTCTTAACCAATGGGGAAATTATTAGATCCAATTATTTCAAGAATGCTTTTGATTTTAAAAGAAAATTCATGTTTAAATGGTCTGTTAATTGGAAATTTTTAGAAGAATCAACATTTAATGATGATAAATTCCATAAATTTCTTCTTATTTCTCACATTATTATTTTATCAATTGTTTTATTTATCAAATTCCTCAATTTTAAACAAATAGGCAAATCAACATTTCAACTAATTAAAGATGGCTTTTTTTTACACAAATCAACAATCACTTTACAAAACATAATCAATAATGGAACAAGATTACAAGCTACAAAATTCATCACCACATTATTAGTCCTTACTAACTTTATAGGTGTTTTGTTTGCTCGTTCTTTACATTATCAATTTTTATCATGGTACGCTTGGACTTATCCTATTTTATTAAACATTATTTTTGGTAATGGGGTCTTGGGATTAGTATCAAGTGCTATTATTTATGCTGGTCATGAATGGTGTTGGAATGTTTATCCTTCCAATAAGATTAGTTCTAGTGTCTTGATTGTTTTGAACTCTTTTGTTTTGATTGGTTGTTTAATACGTTTGGATTTAAAAACTAATGACGATGAAATTAATTCTGAAACTAAGAAGGAAAAATAACAAAATATTAGTATAAAACCAAAATTATAAATTGATTTTTTTTAAAAAAAAAAATAACATTTATACATGATTATTAAAAATAAATAAAGTAAAAAAGAAGTACAAGAGCCCGTCTCATACAAAAAAACAATCAAGCTTATAATTTTTGGTGATTGTAAGGACATTGACCTTGCTTTGGATTGATTTTCAAGATCTCAGCTCTAATATCATCACTTAATTGTTGAGAAACCTTAGCGAATAAGCCCAAGACACCTTGTTGAATCTGTGGAATAGCACCAGAAGCATGGACAGCAATATTGTGTGCTAAGGCCTTTTGTTGACCTGGTTGACGACCCAAAACTTTGTATAATTCACGAGCTTGAACATAGTCAATATCACCTTCAACCTTCCAGTGGAATGGTTGAGCTGGACCGTTCCACACTTCTTGATTAGCTTGGTAGTTGACCCCCTTGGATTCCTTGTATTCGACTGGATTTTCAATGGTAGAAACATAGTTTGGAGCAGAACCGTAGTTACCATTGACAGTCATAGCACCATCTCTAATAATTGGGTTAAAGGTCTTAGCGTAAGGACAATTGACTGGGATTTGAGCGTAATTGGTACCTAATCTGTGACGTTGGGTATCTGGGTAAGAGAATAGTCTTGATTGTAAGACTGGATCAGCGGAGGCTTCTTGGTATGGAACTGTGTGAGATGGAGAGAATGCAGCTTGTTCGATTTCGGCAAAGTAATTTTGAGGGTTTTCATTCAATGTCAACTTACCAAAACGACGTAATGGGAAGTCCTTGTGTGGCCAAACCTTGGTTAAATCGAATACAGAGAATGGCAATTCTTTGGCTTGTTGTTCAGTCATGGTTTGAATGTAACAAGTCCATGAAGGAGAGTCACCAGTGGCAATGGCATTGAATAAATCTTCTTGTGCATGATCTGGGTTTTCACCAGATAACTTTGTAGCTTCTTCGTTGTTCAAAGTCTTAATTCCTTGGTCAGTGATTAAGTGAACTTGAACGTAATGCCATTCACCCTTGTCATTGGACCACTTGTATGTATGACCAGAGTAACCGTTCATATGTCTGTAGGAAGCTGGGGTACCACGGTCAGAGAACAAAACCATGAATTGATGGATAGCTTCTTGGTTTTGAAGAATGTAATCCCAAAACATATTTGGATCCTTCAAATGTGTTTGTGGGTTTCTCTTTTGAGTGTGGATGAAATGTGGGAACTTGATTGGATCTCTAAGGAAGAAGATTGGAGTGTTGTTGTAAACCCAATCTAAGTTACCTTCTTCAGTGTACAACTTGATTGCAAACCCTCTTGGATCTCTGGCGGCATCGGCTGAACCCATTTCACCACCAACAGTGGAGAATCTAACTAAAGCCTTAGTTTTCTTACCAACCTTGTTTAAAAATGCAGAGCCACATATATCAGAGATGTCGTCAGTAACAATAAAATTACCAAAGGCACCAGAACCCTTGGCGTGAACAACTCTTTCAGGAATTCTTTCTCTGTCAAAATGAGCTAAAGAATCAATTAAGTTGAAATCTTGTAATAAAAGAGGGCCATGATTTCCAACTCTTTGAGTTTCAAATGGGTTTGGAATTGGATAACCTTGAGAGGTAGTGACTGTTGGCTTTTTGTTGTTAGACATTGTATGGAATATTTATCAATTTTTGTTTCTGTGTCTTTTTTTTAAAAAAAAATTTGTTAATTTGTTTGTGATTCTTATTATTATTTTTCAAAATGGGGGAGGGGTGAATATTTATAATAAGAATTTGCTATAAAAAAAAAGGGCAAAGACCAAACTAATTAGGGTTAAAAGTGACACACCAGATAAGAGGGGTTAATCCCGTGGTTAATTGTTCGATGACCCGCGAAATTTACAAACTTTAAAAAAGAAAAAAAAAAAAAAAAAAAAACTGGAGACATACTAGCCAATCAATGAGTTAGATTAAGTCAGCGTTCTTTGACCCAGATCTTTTTTTTATTACAAATGAAAAAATCTACAAACTTGAAAGTCCGATAAAACCTGTGAAAAAATATATATATATATATATTTTAATACGGACACACACAAAATATAAAAATGTGATCTCTTCACAATTCAGTTCTCGGTTACACCGGCCTAATCCGGAAGGTTCTTCCACGCGGTTGATAAGAAGGTCCATGTCTTAAAATACATATCCAATCATAATAAATACCATTAACACATATTCAACTATTTATAGCGGTAAAAAGTAGAAATAGTTGATATTTTTTTTTCTCTCTATACGTTTATAATTTTCAAATGGTTCAATCCTTTCTCTCTCTAAAACTTGACACATATTAACCAAGAAATCCCCATCTCTCTCTCTCTCTCCACAATTTTTTGGAATATAATTAAGCCTCGGCAGTTTCATAAATCCCCACGTAGAAATAAATCCGGTAAACGCCGACATGTCATTCTACAATTAAAGTTTGTTTGTTTTTTTGACTGTTCCACTTTTTAAAAGTTGTGTTATGTTCTAAATAATTGTGATGACACTTTATAAAAACCAAATTTAATAGTTTTTTTTTTTTTTTTTTTGTGGAACATAAAATTAATATATAGACGAGATTTTAAGCTTTACCTTCTATCAAGGCAATTTTTACCTTATTTGGAAAAAACACAAAAAAATGATTAAATAAGTAATTTTTTTTTGTTTTTTTTTTATCCTCTTGGACTTTTAGAATGAACCATAGAACAGAGTACAATTTAATAACATGTATTTAACATATTAGATACTTGATCACTTGTATATCTTATCAGATTTGATATTACTTCTGAAACAAAAATGACAACACCAATATCCTCCCAACAAATCAGTCAACGCCAAACTTTAATAACCCGATTATCAAATACAGATCAACTGATCAAAGCAGCAAATCCTCAAGAAATAGCCATGATCAGAATAAACACTAATACAGAACCAATACCCATCAAAGTCAAGAAATCATCAGCGAATGGATATGGTTCTAGTGTAGCGCGTCTTAAGTATGAGTTACTTTGCAAAGCTGTTGAAAATGGGGTTTGATTTTTTTAGAGATCATCTTCTACACCTTTAAATCCATGACTCACTAATTAAGTTGCTACAAGAATTTGGAATTTATCTATGGTATTGACCATTATACTAATAGTGGTTCTGTGTTTTCAAACCCTTGGAGAGAAGGGTTTTAAAGAATAAGCGCTAACAAAATATTATAATTTTAAATCAATTTGATAATTAAACCAATTAAATGAAAAAAAATAGTACATCTATTTTGTCAAATTTCTTGGGTAGATAAACATATTAAATTTAACTCAAGTTCAACCTATTAAAGACCATATATATATATATATATGTTATTTAACCAAAAATAACTTTCAACAAAACACCAATAACGATAACACTAGCAAAATCAAATAGAATCAATTTCCCCAATTCCAAATATCTCATCATCAACTTAATATTAGACTTCATTCCTTGACTGAGATAAGCATCAGGAACGTAATCCAAATATTCCAAAATCTTGAAATCATAATTATATTCCGTTGGATTTAATCTGAACAAACGTAAAGCATAAACAGTCGTAGCGATGACTTCAAATGAAATGAAAATTTGTAAGAATAAGGACCCACCAATATTTGGTACTAAACACTCCAAGGAATTTAACACTAAATTATCCTCAGAGTGGAAAATCAAAGCCATTGTTCCAACGATGATAAAACGGGTCAACATACTTAAAGCCTTATATTGATCGTTGATTTCCTTGTTATAAGCTAACAATTCTTGCTTATAAACATAATCGCTACCATTAGAAGTCTCACCATCTAAGCCAGCAGTACCATGATGACCATTGATACCACCAAACCCCTTTAATAAATCACCCAAGGCTCCTCCTCCTGTTGAACCGTCTGTACTATTAGCCCCTCCTAACATTTGTTGAAGGAAATCGAATTGTCCATCATTTCCAGCAAATGGGTTAGTCGATGAATCTGAGACATTATCATGTAGATGTTGCTGTTGTTGAGAGGCTAAAATTTCCTGTAATGCTCTTTGAAACTCATCAGCTTCCTCTTGATTGACTTTTGTATCTTGGGTAAAGTTGGAAATGTCTTCAACTTCAGGATCATCATGAAAGGCCTGAGAGATTCTATTAGACTTCTTTTTTTGGTTAGAGAATTGTTTATTGAGCTCAGAAATATCGTCTTTTCTTTCTAGGACTGGGGTGGTGGTAACTGAAGGAATTGAATAATCACCTGTAATTTTGTTTAAACGGGAAGAACCATCTTTGACTTTAGCTGCCCTTCTTTCTCTTAGTAATTTACGCTTTTCAGCTTCTGTTAGTGTGGACATAATTGTGTGTTTACGAATTTAAAAAAAAAAAAAAAAATCATTGTCGACTTGATAAATTTCTAAAAAAAAGTTTTGAATATAATAATAATACATGCCGCGAAATCTACTAGGTAGTGAATTAGATTATGTAATACACTTCAGATAAAAGACAAAAAAAAAAAAGAGTACGTAATTTAAAAATTAATATTTAATTATAAATGGAGTTGATGTGTACAACAAATGCAGTGGAAGGTTTTTCAAGTAAACCTTATTAAAATGGATGATGATAAATTCTATATTTATATAACAAGAGGCAAAAGAAGAGATACAATTATTTAACTTCTTCACCAACAATTTCTTTCCAGGTCTTACCTTCCTTCTTCAACTCTTCTGTCAATTCCTTCTTGATCTTATAGACAAGACCAGGACCCTTGTAAGCAAAAGAAGTGTACAATTGTACGAAATCAGCACCGGCCTTACCGAACTCCAAAGCATCCTTACCAGTAGAGATACCACCACAACCAACAAGAACCAAGTTGGAACCCTTGGCATATTTGGCAGTAGTTCTTAAGGCTTGTAAAGCAAATGGCTTAACTGGGGCACCAGATAAACCACCAGTTTGGGAGGTCAATTCAAAAGAGGATTTCAAAGATTCTGGTCTTTGAATAGTAGTGTTGGAAACAATGATACCGTTGATCTTAGAAGCCTTGGCAGAGTTGACAATGGATTCAATTTCGGACTCTGTCAAATCTGGAGCAATCTTGACTAACACTGGGGTGTTCTTACCGGATTTTACCGCAAGAGAATCTCTTCTACCAATAATAGCAGTCAACAAGTTTGTCAACTTTTCTTCACCTTGTAATTTTCTTAACCCTGGAGTGTTTGGAGAGGAAACATTGATCACCAGCACATCGGCTAATTCGTTGAATCTTTCAATACCTTTCAAATAATCTTCCACTTCATCACCATTTTTGTTCTTACCTAGATTGACAGAGAAAATTTTACCTTCTCTAAAAGAATGAGTACCTGGGAAAGCTTTGTATCTAGTTTTGGATTCTAGTCTGTCTTCTAATCTAGCAACAACTTCATCATGACCAGCAGAGTTAAACCCATATCTGTTGATAACAGCATCATCCTTTGGTAATCTGAAGAAACGTGGCTTTGGATTACCATCCTGTGGCAATGGAGTAATGGATCCGATCTCAACGTACCCAAACCCAGTGTTGAATAAGGATTCAATAGCTTCACCATTCTTGTCCAGTCCAGCAGCAACACCAATTGGATTGTTTAATTTATGACCAAAGATCTGAGTATTTAAAACAGCATCGTCCTTATCGTTGAACAATCTTGGAACCAAACCATACTTCATACAAAAAATACCCAACTTATGACCATCCTCACCATCAGTAACAGCTCGAATAATAGGACAAAGGACGTACTCGTGGATAGATGAACGGGCATCACAACAGTATAATGTGAAAGTAGCACCACCAATGGCAGCCAAAGTTAAACCAAGTCTAGAAGTCAAAATGCTGGACTTCAATGGTTTAGTGGAGGTAAAACGTTTAGCTGATGTGGCAGTAAAGACGTTAGCCAAAGGACGGGAAATATTTCTCAACATTTGGGTATAAGTTTTTGAATATGATTTTAACCTTTTTATGGGGGTTTGCTCTTTTGCTTTAAGAGAAAAAAAAAGTTCGATGTCCTAACTATTTAGCAGGTTCGGGGGGGTTTTTTATATATATATGCAAGTTATGTTTTTTTTTTTGTTTTTTTTCGTTCATGTCACCCGACGTAGGATATCTGACAGCTGATAGAACTGATGGTGTGGGTGATGATGTATTTCTAAATTCATCGGCAGTTGATTTTTAGAGAATAACTAGAAGTTTTTGGATTTGGATTAGAAACATCTTATTGAAGTCTTCAACGCAAGATATTTAAAAAAAGAAAAAAAAGGGGGGAGGAAGAAAAACGTATCAATTACAATAACTGCTTCATTGGGGTTTTAGCTGGATACAATGATCCATAGAATAACATTTTAAGGATCTATCTTCTGTTTCAGTTTCAAAAGGGATCTTAAAAACAATTTTTTAGTCTTTACCTCAAAAATTTGTTTAGGGGGTGTTAAGTAAAAGAGAAAAGGGGGGCATGACAATATTTTCGGTAACAACTATCCGAAGAATTAAGTTACACAAAATGTTAATCCATTGGTTTTTTTGTTTTTTTTAAAAAACGTTTATATACATATGGGTTTATATCAAAACCTCAAATATTCATAAAAAAATTTTATATATAATGGAGGAAATATGAGGATCTTAAGACAAACTTTGGTGACATTTTTGAAGGAAAAATGCACATGAATTTTTTTTTACCTTCAGAATTGTGATTTAAGTGAGTTGTACAAAGTTCTTCACAAATTATATTGTGTAAATGCTCATCTATAATAATTCAACCAAAAGATAAGAAAAACACGTATGATGGTACAAATTGAGAAAACAAAAAAAAAATAAAACAGAACATGCAAATAAATATTATACTCCTCTATTAAGCCAAATCAAAATCATCAATCTTATTCTTGTACTTAAGCAAGTTTCTTTTAATCTTACTAGAGTCAACCCAAGTCAAATAATCTTCTAAATTTCTCGTGACAAGGTAAGCAGGGTCAGTAATAACATTTGGTCCGACTCTAACCTGTCCTTGTTCGACAAAAGTCACAGCATCCTTCATGTTCTCAGCCATCTTCAAACGACACATAACAACAGATATTCTTCGACGACATAAAGCACTCACGGTGACTTTATTCTCAAGGTCGGAAATCTTGGACTTTGTTGCGAGGATCCCCATATTGTATAACTTCTCCAATAATAACTGTTCATGCTTAATTCTGACTGGGTCCTCGGCTTGTAGGAGGGATAATTTATGTGCAAGCTTACGGATTTCACCACAAATCTTGTTGTATTTATGATAATCTTCACGGTTTTGAATGTGATACATCTTCATGACTTGAGCATCTCTGTGCCCGTTGTCTCCCTTCCAATCAAGGAAGTCGACCTTTTTGAGAAGTTTCTGTTCGTGATGTTTCAGGGCTCTGACCATTATGTATGATGAGTTGGGATAAGGAGAGAGAGGTTGTCTTTTTTTTTTTCTTAGTTGATGAAGTTGTTATAATAATAAAACTGATATATCATCTTCTCTCATATTAAATTTTATTTTCAAATTACAACTTTTAATTTTTCGCGATACTGCCAAGTTACCCGTTTTTCGCATAGGGCGCGCGGGCGGTAGATTCGCAAAAATTATCAAGTTGTTCGAAAATGATTAAAGAAAAGACCCGAAATGTCAATAGACAAGTACAATCAGTGAGTTTCTTTCATATTCTATCTGTCATTTAATAATGTTCACTCTCAAGACAGCCATCAGTACAAGCTGCGTTCCCGCTAGACTTTTCACAACTAGTGCTACACGAGCCTCTAACATTGGTTCCACTCCAATCATCATCCCAGCTGAAGTAAAAGTGACTTTTGCCCGATTAGATGATCCAATCGTAACCAGAAAGGGTCGTACTTCTTTAAAGCTTTCCAAATATGCCACCATCACGGGACCAAAAGGTGAGCTCAAGTTGAACTTGCCAGATTTCCTTCAAGTTAGAGAAAAGGAATCCAAATTATCAATCAGAGTAAAAGATGATACCAAGAAACAACAGAAGGCCTTATGGGGTACCATGAGAACACTCATAAATAACCACATCAACGGTGTCGTGGAAGGTCATATGTCTATCTTGAGATTGGTTGGTACTGGTTACAGAGCCAATCTTGAAGAAAAGGACGGTAAGAAATTCCTTGCGTTAAAGGTTGGTGCTTCTATTCCTCAAGGTCTCTTCATCCCTGATCACCTTACAGTCACATCTCCTTCCACTACTAGAATCATTGTTGAAGGTATTGATAAGCAACAGGTCAAATTGTTCGCTGCTAAGATCCGTGAGTTCCATCCACCAGAACCTTATAAGGGTAAGGGTGTCTATGTTGACTCAGAAACTATCAAGATTAAGGACAAGAAGATCAAATAGACTTGAGGTAAACGCCTGGAAATATATCATGTACATACAATTCCTAATTTAAAAAAAAAATGTGTTATTTATATATATATATATATATGCATTGGTTGAAAGCTTGCAATAATAAAACCTAAAAGAAGAGATGGATCGGGTATTGAGTTACCCGGCTCTATAATTTTTCAAACAAAGGCCCTCCCAAATCTTGCCGCGATTGTCCGTTGAAAAAAAGCATACATAGAAATGTCGTCTAAACCAATAGAATAATACTATATATACTTCAATAAAGTTATAACGATTTTTTTTTTTGAAATACCTGTTAAATCCATTAAAAAAAAAAATGACATCCCTTCTTGGTCTTAACCCTCTCACCAAGAGAATAGTATATCAATTCCCACACTTAGTGCGTACTGGAGCCTCACTTACAGCTCCATCCACCATCACTAAGACCTTCATCGCCAAAGAACCAAATCATTCCCAATCCAAAGCCGTTGAGAGAAGAAGAGTACCATTAAGAACCGGTCTCGTTGCCCTAAAGAGAGGTATGGGTCCGTGGTTTGATGAAGCGACAGGGGCTACTTTCCCTGTCACAATTTTGGAAGTCAGTCAAGTGGAAGTCATCTTAAACAAATCCAAAACTAAAGAAGGTTACTCTGCTGTACAAGTCGGTTATGGGTCCAAAAATCCAAACAAAGTCTCTCGTCAATTACTAGGCCATTTCGCTAAGGCTCAAGTCAATCCTAAGAGTAAAGTTGTTGAGTTCATGATCAGGAATGACGAAGGCCTTTTGCCAGTTGGTACCCTTTTGAAACCTTCTCATTTCACACCAGGTCAATACGTCGATTTAAAGGGTGTTTCCAAAGGTAAGGGGTTCCAGGGTGTCATGAAGAGACACGGTATGAAGGGTCAAAGCTCTTCCCATGGTACCTCTTTAACACACAGACACGGTGGTTCCTTTGGTGCTAATACTACTCCAGGTAGAGTCTTGCCTGGTAAGAAGATGCCTGGCCATATGGGGAATAAGAACGTCACCAAACAGAACTCCTTAGTTGTCGATGTTAACGATGAAGCTGGTTATCTTCTTGTCAAGGGTCATGTTCCAGGCCCTGACAACTCCTTTGTTAAGGTCTCGGATGCTATCAAGAAAATGTAAATAATAAAGAGTATATAGGTATAGTGCATTAGATTAGAGTAAGGGTTTAAAATATAGGTAATCTGCAGTTTTTCGATTTGTAAATAAGAATTTTCTCTTTTTTTTCTTTCTTCTCTTTCGATTAATTTGTAAATTAAATGTGTTCTTTTCAAATGTTCTGTATATTCAACAGTTTTACATGAAATTAAAATCTAGTAAGCTAAGTATAGTTATTGATAGGCCTTATATAATCTACACACGAAACGAATCTAACGTTAAAAAAAATAAAAATACGATCATCACGAAATTTGCCAACAAATTTTGCAAACTCTTTCCTCCAAAACTTTTAATCTTCTAGTTCAGAAGGCTTTAATAACCCACCAATCTTAGATGCTTTTTCCCTTTCTAGCTTTTGTCTTTCCAAAGCATCATTTTCACGATCTTCAGCAAACAAATAATCAGTAGGATCACCACCAACTTGCTTGATTTGAACCAAGAAATCACGTAATGTGCCCTTAAATTTGTTTTGATCCTTATGTTGTAAGATCAAAGCAGTGATGAAACTCTCAACTTGGCTTTGTTGTAAGTTAGGGAATGCGCTTATCAACATGTTACTGATAAATTGTCTCAAGTAGACTTGATTAGGGGTACCTTGTGGAACTTCACCTTCTGTGTACAATGGTTCCTTAATAAAATTATTCTCAACAAGTTCAATCAATTTGGCAAGAAGCTGGGATTGAGATTTAAAACCAGCTTTATGGTCTGAATCTGTGATGATTGCAAAAGTTTCAGTTAGAATTTGGAAATAAAAGTTCTGGAAAAAGGCTGTTGTGAATGGAGTGTTACCTTGTTTTTCAACGTTCTTCAACAAATCATTGGCTAATGATAACCCAGAACTTTCAACTTCTCTGTTGTTATGCTTGAAAGCCCACAAGATAGCATTGACCAACAAATGGAAAGCGTCTCCAGATAACTGTAATAGAGCATTGAATGACTTGGAATCGATCTCCTTCAACAACTTGTAGAATTCAACTCTGTGTTCTGGGTATTCAGTAAACTCCTTGTTGATCATATCCAAAGTTGGTTCAAAGACATTTTGTAAGATTACAACAACACCATCTGGAATCATGTGGCCAACCTTGGAGACAACGGTAGTCAAACATTTCAAGACCTCAGCATCTCTGGCATCTGGAACATTGGTCTTATAGTCTTCTAAAATAACAGCAAATAATGGTTGAACTAAAGTGCTGACAATCTGTTCCAAATTTTCACCTCTGGAAATGTAGGCTTCAATCAAATGTAAAATTTCCTTCTTTATAGTTCTTAAAGCTCTAACCTTTGGTGTCTTGGTAGCAATCAAACCATCGTTAGCAACCGAATCAGATATCATTGTAGAGACAGCCTTGTACAATGACAACATATTATCGTAAATGACTCCCAATTGTTTGTAGAAGGCAGAGCCTAGGGATAAACAAACAGCAACATTGGTCTTAATGACATTCGCTAAGATTTTAACAGTTTCAGTGTTTGTTAAAAGTGTCGGATCCTCGCCCGCTTGTTGGACAATAGCAGTCCAAGCGGTGTTTGGTAAGAACATCAAATCATTTAATAATCTGTTTCTAATGGCTTCGTTGGTTTGAGCACCAATAATGAAACCACAAGCTTCGTAGAAAGTATGGACTTGTTGAGGGGATAAATCTTCGGTGATTTGTTGAATATTTCTAATGATCTCATCGATAAAAGGTTCTTGTTCGTTCGCTTGTTGAAGAACCAAATGGCGACGGCACTTCAAAGTAATCTTCATGAAGGTATCACAGGCCATGTCTTGAACACCCTCATGGGTTTCATGCATAAATTCGAACAACTTATTGATAACAGTCTTTAAGAACTTCCAGTGTGCCTTCAAGAATCTTGGATATTGACCAACAACGTACATAATATTAGAAGCGACAACAGCCTTGTTATCCTTACCACGTTTGACTTCAGTCAGAGCTAACAAATCCTTGATAACAGAGACAAGGAATTTTTTCTCCATGTCTTCATTCATAGTACCAGAGATGGAGCCAATAGCCCAACATAAAGTATTAATATTGTGCCATGACCATTCAGAGCCATCAGTTTGCTTAGCAAGCTTCTCAATCATAATATTTTCGGTATCAGTGACATCTAAATGGGTCAAATAAACTAAAACTTCTCTCATGGATTTGTATAAAGTAATAGTATCAGATTCCTTCACAAATTCACGAACGATTTCACCTTCATCGTTTTGGACAACAAGAACTTCTTCAGGCTTGGCCATGGATTCAATAACAACCAATCTCAATTCAGATAGGATATCCTTGTAAATGTTTCTTCTTAATGGATAACGGTTAAGGAATTCTGGGTTTGGAGCACCAGAAGAAGAGTTGGCTAACTGGGAGCCGTAGCCCAGTTGCATCATTGGAGTCATTTCTCTGGTTGGTAAAGATCGAATCTCATCAAATAAAGAGCTGACAAGTTTGCTCCAGTAATCCAAGCAAGTCTTGAATAACTCTCTTTCATCTATTCTGGACAATTGGATAAGGTATTCATTGGCGGTTAACAAGAGCTGTCTCAATGCGTCTGCTTCCAAAATGGTGACATGACTGCCTAAGAATGTACAAATGTACATGGCCAAATCTTGAAGGAAGGCTTGGTCGTTAGAGTTAGAACTTTGATAAGCTCTCTTTAAATCAGTATTTGGGGGAATAATAGTGACAATTTGCTCAAATGAAGTTTGAAAAAATTGAACGAACTTTTGATCGTAGTTTTCAGGGGTTAAAGAGGCAGCTTCAGTAAGACACTTTAATGTGATGGCTCTAGTGTCAGCAGGAAACAAAAATTTGGAAGTCAAAAGTTCCAAAAGATTGGTCTCAAAAATGTAACCAACAGGGATCCATTGCAAATACTTCAATAATGAGTTCAAGGTGGAAACAATTAAGGATGGTTTGTTAGCCTTATCCAAAACTTCATAACATAACTTGAAGACTTCAGAAAACTCTTCGCTCATCTGAATCTTCAAATTCTTAGCTCTAGCTTGAGTCAATTGCTCGGCAGAGAAATCAAAGACTTCTTCAGATAACAATTTCAAAATAACCATGTTGTTTTCACAGACGTTGAAACCGGCCCTTGAAGATTGGACTATTTCAGGGATGAAATTTGGCCAGTTGGCAGGCCAATCTTGCTTGACGATAGAGACTAAAGTTAAATCACATTTGTTGATTAAAGATCTTTGACTGGTGAACTCTTCGTCCTTTTCACATAAGGAGATAATCATGTTGACCAAGAAGTTTCTAATTCCGTGTCTTTGTTCTTCTGGTAAGACTTTCCATTTGGTTTGAATTAATTTATCTAAAGTTGATAAGGCAATATACTTAGTTTGAGAATTGGATGACTGACTTAAGATTTGATCAGCTCTTTCCCAAGCATCAGGATTTTCTTGAAATCTTGTGATGATCTCTTGAGCGGCCTTTTGGTTTGGTCCACCACTATAGAAAGTTTGAACGATATTGTCCAACAGAGCAATGTCTAACTCTTTGGAGAAATCAAGAATACTATCCATTTTGATTAAATAATAAGATTGAACTTTTAAATAAAAATCTGTTAGTATCAATATTTTTTTTTAAGCAAGATGTACCCATATCAGAGATTGTATCCATTCGAAGGCAAAAAAAAAACGCCAAATTTAACAGTCAATTTCCTTAGCTCATGCAAAGCAAACAAATTCAATCCCATGCAAATCAAAAATTCATCACTAAGTTGAAAGATTCGTGACTTACTGATTTAAAAACAAAGTGTTGGCGATTGATATTAAAGGAAAAAAAAATAAACCTTTGGAGAGCCTTTAAACATTAAATCTTTTTACATCTGCGTTTTTGATTTTGGTGGAATTGGCACGTTCTGGAACTACCAAAAATTTTGTATGCGTTAAGCTCCTTGGGCGCGAATATTTCCAGATCTGACGAGAAATAAACAAATAAAATTAATCTAATTGATTTTTTTTTTGTGTGTGTGTGTTTTTTTGCTTAAATTGAAAAATCTTGTAACCATAGTTTTTAATATTATTTGATTCGGAAGAATTTCACCAGGGTCAGTACATTGTTAGTAGATTTGATATCATTTGTGACCAGTATATGATGTTTCTTTCTGGAAAAATGGATAAACCAGAAACGTGTGACTATATATGTTCCCTATAATTCACGTACACAATCCAACTTTTCTGGTGACATGGTATGCTTAAACCCATTTTTTGGGACTATTGATCAAATTATAAATAAGGCATATCTGATCTTATCAGTGGTATGACTGAGTCTAGTTGAGCTTCTAACTGAATTGGCAATATCAAAAAAAAAAAAAAAAAAAAAAAAAT
>JADIOT010002721.1:17920-59831 GCA_018343995.1 Waltiozyma sp. UFMG-CM-Y6624
GCAAAGATATGGGGTGCTGCTCGTTTGATGAAGAATACCTGGAAGTCTCTTCATTGAAAATGAGGGGAATGTTATAGAGCCTAGCCCTATACTGTGTCACGTGCTATATTGCATGAACATTCCAGATATTAAAGGACACTTCTGTGTTAACTGGTCTAGAATGTTCTTCGACGCAACATCGTGCTAACACCGAACTAGTATAAATTGGGCGTAAACCTCTATTCTCAAGACACACCATCTCACATGCATTATATATTATTTATAGGACAAGTCGAAATTAGACATAAAATACACATAGTAGTATTTATTTTAATGTTTAACATAATATACCTAATTCACATATCCATATTTTACAATCATTAATTTACATATAGTCAATGCTTTAATTCAAATATATCATGAGGTTTATTATTATTATTTTTTTTTTAGCATATTTACCTGCTATAAACAACACGATGTACCATTTTATATAAAAAAGTTTCATTTAAAAGGAATTTGATATATAGCTTTTTTTTTACTGAATAATCTCGCTATAACAATTGAACACAACAACACCTTAAAGCATTTTATCTTATAAGTTGAAGTTTTTTATTTCATTTAAAAGCCTTCGAACTATTCTTGAAAACAATTGCTATAGAAAACTTAAATTGAAATAAATGAATCACACATATATAGAGCTCATTTATACCGTTGACATTTGAATTTTTGTTTTTTAAAAAGAAAGATGCGATTTCTGTGGATCGAACACAGTACCTTCAGATCTTCAGTCTGACGCTCTCCCAGGTGAGCTAAAACCGCTTTATTGTTCTATTATATTCTACAGGTTTTCTCAAGTTACCAAGAATGTTAAATCACGTGACTTATAGTTTAAAGGCATGGGTTCTTTTAAAGGTATCAACAAGTTTAGCTTCTGGGTTAATATATATATATTCACATATTTTAATTGAAAGATTTATATTAGAAAGCAAGGAAAAAAAAGAATCAAAAATAAACTTCAAGACGAGCTATATTTTAAAAGTTCATCATTGACAAAAAAGAACTTTACAAAGATACACACAAGGAAGAATGAATGTTACGATTTGAGTCACTTCTCACATATCAATATCACCCTTAAAACTTAGTAGATCATTGAATCTTAAACCGTTAATATCCATTTTCTTTTCTATTTTATCAATTTCATCAACTTTATCATTCTTCTTGGTCCCTAAAAGTATTAAACCTCTGGATCTTATCGTTGAGACCAAATCAGGAACAAGGACAAGTAATTCATTAGGAACAACAATTCCTAAAAGGTTATTCAGCGTTGCAAATCTCGTTGCTTCCTTCAAAGACCTCACGATGTTTTCCTCCAAAGGAACTAATTCATTGGAGAAACCATTAGCAGAATTCGTATGGAATTGGTCATGGATGAATTTCACACCTGTGACGTTGAAAAAAACAGGATAATTTGGTTGCTTCCAGTTCAAGATAGAACATACTGATTGATTATTGGAAGTGAACATTAACGATCTGGTTATTTTCTTATTCTTGGAACGAAGTTGACGAACGTGTTGGAATATAGTAGTTAATGTGGAATCAATGAATTTGTCAAGACTTGTGGATTCAGAAAGTGTAATTGGAATAGCTTTGATTTCAGCTTCGGTTGGGTACAAAACTTCGACGTCCAGGTTGACGAAATCTGGTAGAATGTTAAGGAAATCTTCCAAAAGAATGTAAGATCTATCCAGTAACTTTTTTAAATCCTTATAGAATTCCATACTACCAGATGAAAAATGCTCCATTTGGAAATCTTCAATCTGATAGTTCGTAATACTTTTCAATTGTGCTGTATTCAAATTCAATAAAGGGATCGAGGTACCAAGAATATCCAAATTCCACGAAGGACAAACAATTGCAGTACCGTCACTCAAAGTGGTGACGTTGATCTTCACGTAATCACCAGAGAGCGAAGAAGCTGTAACGAAGCTGAGGACGGAACTCTGAACACCACTTTCATTGGATCCACTGGTTGATTTCCAGTAGGTATCATACTTGGTGATTTCAAGAGGAATACCGTCATATGGATGAATGACTTGGAAATTAAATTTCAATTCACCAACATTTCTCAGCCGACCGTCAAATAACGGTACAATACATTGATTACTTAGACCATCATCAGAGACTCTAGAGAAGACATTAGATAAGGCCGAAGTTCTGGCAATAAGCTTCGTACCAAAAGAAGGAAAGATTTCGAAATCAATAGAGAACTTTTCCAAAGAATCAATCTGGAAAGCAACAGTATTTTCCTTATCTGAGACAGGTAAGAGGATATTTCTAGGAACCACATCACTGATTTTGGAGCTGATAACAACACGACCTGGTAAAGATGAGATCACTTCGTCCTGATTCAACAGAATGGATTCACGACCAAGAGCAAAATGTAACTGAACAAATATCTTTTTCTCCAAATAATTGTGACCATAACGTCTTAACGGTATGATAGGAGGAGGTAAGGAAAGATCCGGAATCGTATCGATATTGAAGTCTTCTGTATCCAGTGTTAACCCAGGAATCAAACTTGGACCCAAAGTAACACTTTTAGCAGGTTCAGATTTCAAAGGCGAGAGAATATCTGCAGTGGATTTCTTATGCTGTAAGGCACCAATCAAAACGTTTAACACATCCATGTGACCTTCCCATGAAGCATAAAATAATGGCGTGTAGTTCTCCTCATCTTTTAGATCAATTTCAGCGCCCGCTTGGATCAAAGCAGCCGTTGTTCGAGGATGGCCTTCACTGGCAGAATAGAAGATCGGTGGCCATTTATTGAAACCATCAGGTTCGTTAGGATTAGCTTCGTGAGACGTCAGAAGGTCAACAAGTTGGAAATTACCCGCTTTAGCAACAACATGCAATGGTAATAAACCCTCTGCATCCTTTTGAAAATTTTTAACTTGTGGGAAGGACAATAACAGCTCAGCTATTTGATAATTCCCAGATTTACAAGCAACGTTCAGTGGTAAGTATTGTGGGTTTACTTCACTGGTTTGTGGAGCAGGATCGGCTCCTAATTGAACTAATGCCTTGATGGTTTCGATTTGATTTTTGTCAATGGCTAGAATCAATGGAGACATAGCGTCAAAATCTAAGGAGTTAAGAAAATTGAACGAAGCTGGAACTGTGCAGATCAATTCAATTAATTCAACCTTCCCAAGTTCAGCGGCATAATGAATAGGTAAACGGCCACTGATATCTTTCTTATGGAGATTTAGTTCAGCCTTGATTGCCAATTCAATGACAAATCTCCGGCTTTCGGTAGGGTTACAACAGGATTCATGGATGATTGTTCTTCTAGAGATTTCGTCTTCTGTAGAGAGATTGATAAGGTCTAAACATTGATGATAGAATTGAAGTAGATATTCATCAGTGATCTTGGTAGAAATTGCAAGGAAGAAGATCTTTGTTAATTTTAATTGAGAGTTTGGAGATTCCTTGATTTGGGTGACGAATGGCAATAATGAACTGTTATAAGTAGAGGAAAAGGAAATGTTCATGAACTCTGTGTAAAGTTCATCAATCTCAAGATCGTCAACATGTTGTTGCTTTCTATCATCTGGCTTGCCAGTGAGATTAGAAAAGGAAGAGCCAGCATTCAACTGAAGTCCGTTAAATTCAGTATAAGTGATAGAATTAGTTCTATCGAATCCTTCGTAGTCGAATCTTACAACATGTTCACCTTCAGACTTGGCGTCCAATTCAATCAATGAATTAGCACACAAGTCACTTAATCTTGAGATTTCATCTCTGTTGAATACAGGTTGCACCGATACTGCTTTACTGAGGTATAATTCCTTAGTATGTGATTTGGATCTTTTATCCCATTTCTTCAACACTTTGGAAAACCCAGTCTGATTTAGGTCAACAAATTGTTCTAAACGGTCCAAGTCACGAGAGAAACGTTTGAAACCGTCATATAAAGTCGTGTAGGAAATAGATTTCTTGGAACCTAATCTGTTTTTGGTTATAGCATCTGTTTTCTTCTTGACGAGGATTTCTAAACGGATCTTAAGATCAGATTCTTTCTCCAAGTAAAACAAATTGACCTTTTCCAATTCTCTCTCTAAACGGAAAAAGAATGATGTTTTGTTTTCTTGTAATTGTCTTTCGATATCAGTGTTGACACCATTTGAAAACGGCAGGTCAGCCAAGGATTTCATCAGCTTCTTCAAAGCTTTATAATTGATGAAATGTCCCACATATTCTGGAAACTCAAGCTGTCTTGCTTCTAAGTACTTACCAAACTTCCTAAGTAAAAAAACAAAAAAATATTGGTTGTTAGTATTTACTAATATTTGGAGAATATTATTATGAAGAAGGACTTACATAATAGTTCAACGATGTGTATGGTGAGTTTGAAAAGAAAAGACGGTTATTTGCAACTGTGGCCACCAATTGAATGAGAGTTGGTAGTTTTTGATATTGGTATCACTGTCTTGTGGTTTGTAAATGTTGATGATTACTTATTGTGGATGAATTAGGAAGCACACAGATCAGAGATTTTCCTCTTTATTTTTTTTTTTTTTTGGTTGCTGCTAAATATTTCAGATCAAACAATCAGTTATTATTAGCTAATGATATTCCTCTCTATATAGAAATCAGATGGTGGTAATTGTTGTTTTGCGTGATCACTATTGTCTATTCACGTGAAGCATAGACTGTACTAATTAATATAATTAATTATTAAAGAAAAACGGTGCCCAATAGCCATCCGATACAGTATTGGGGGCACGTGTGTGTTAAAAAAAAAACCCCATAACTTTTGGGTGGGCGAATAAAAAGAATTATGCAAAATTGCGAAAAGGCGCATATTTGTTAATTAACTTAATAATAAGTAAGTGTATTGAAAAATGATCAAAAGAAAGAAAGAAAAAACAAAAAAAAAAACAAAAATAGAAAACCCAAAGTTCAAACGTATTGTATAACATTCGATCTTAACTTTCTTCATTGTTGAGAAATTTCCAATTTCAAACAACCAGCAACATCTTTCAAAGATCTAAATTCGCTCACTATTTTAAAGACAATTTCTTCATCAAAATCACCATAAATTTCTAAGATTTGTAATAATAAAGGAATCAATTTATCTTTCTCAGTGTCTGTATCTTCTGGCAATTGATTTGAAGTTTGTTGTTGCTGTGATTGAACTAGCTTTAGAATTCCACCTTTTCCCTTGTCAAGATAATTAAGGATCAAATTTGTGATATGCTCAGAAGTTTCTTTGGATGTTTTGAGGTTACTTGTAGATTTTTTCATAATTGGAATAATTATAGGGTTAAAAGGGAGTTTCAGGCCAATTGAAACTTCTGAAATTCTAAGTGTTATTATTTTAGTATATATTGTGTGATTATTATGTCAAGTGTGTAAATAGAGTCCTTACTTTGCACCCATTTGGAAAAACTCTAAGATGTCATTGAATCCTGGAAACGGAATCATTATAACCACTTCCTCATCAAGATTTGACTTTATATTCTTTTGGTTTATCTTCATTTGAATGGATTTCAATAAGTTATGAATGTCCTTAGTAGCCACGGATAAATCAAAAACAAACAAATGCAGCTGGATTGTACTTTGAGGAAAATTAATTATGGAATCGAAGAATATTAATTGCGTCATAATAGTTGAATAAACTGCTATTATTACAAGCTTTCGTTATAGATAAGTGATTAAGTATGGTAGTCTTAATCAGCACGCTTGGGATATATATATATATATATCTGTGCCTTTTGAATTGCGCGCCGCATTTCAATTTCTTTGCTCAAAAATTACCCCTTAATATATTTTAAATATATAATGTGTTTTTTGAAGGAAATTATAATTATATATATAAATTTATTTATATATCTCAAGTTTGGTAAACTCAATTTAAATATATATATATATATATATATATTAAATTCTCCATCTGCCAATTCTCAACGGGTATTTTGGTAAGCATGGAATTCAGTCTCCTTTTGTACTATATACTTACTACATTTAATAATATTACGAATTATCAAAACAATAAATTGATAAATTAATTTTAGTAATATCATTTCAAAATGTACGTTCTAAATTTACCCATAATATTATCGTTGCTTTTCATAGTATTTCCAACAAAAGTCTTTTCCAAAACTCATATCTTAACATGGGAACTTTCAACCACACTTCAAAATCCAGATGGAAACAAAGAACGACCAGTGATAACAATTAATAACCATTGGCCAGCTCCAGTACTAAGGATATGTAAGGGAGATCGTCTTAAAATAACAGTGATTAATAAACTTGAAGAATCAACTTCGTTACATTTTCATGGAATTTTTCAAACAGGCTCAACTTTCATGGATGGGGCGTCAATGATTTCTCAATGCCCCATTCTTCCAGGTTCTCAATTCATCTATGAATTCCAAGTTGATCAAGTAGGTACGTTCTGGTATCATTCACATAGTTCAGCTCAATATGGAGATGGTCTGCGTGGTGTTTTGATTGTTGAGGATCCACAAGAGATAAAAGATTTGCAATATGATGAGAATTTGGTGATTTCTCTTTCAGATTGGTATTATGAGACTACCAGTGAGCTTGTTCCAGATCTTTTCATCTCTGGTATGGAACCACGAATTAACAGTGCTTTGTTTAACGAATCTCATGATGTTAAGATCTCTGTTGAGAAAGGGAGAACCTATTATTTGAGATTGGTAAATGTCGGTATGTCTGCCTCCCAATATTTCTATATAGAGGACCACATGTTGACCATTATTGAAGTTGATGGAGTAAGAGTTGAGCCTGTTGAAGTTGATAGTATCAGTATTGCAACTGGTCAAAGATATGGCGTATTGCTAAAGACAAAAGATATTGATGAAGTGAACTTTCCAATTGTTCAGATAACAAACATGATGATGCATAAGAAGTATTCAGTCAATTGGTTAGTTTATAATCCAAGTTTACCCCAACAAGAAGAAGGAGAAGTTGTAACAAAGAACGTTAACCAATTGAACCCAATAGATGACATGAGTTTGGTCCCGATCGATGAAGAACATGATCTTCTCGCTAAGCCAACGCATCAAATAGTCCTTGAATATCAAAGTGATAGATACCCAATCAACGACAAAACTTATTACGCCTTCAATCATATACCCTTCATAGCACCAAAAGTCCCTACATTAAACACAGTTAAATATGCCAAAGAGTACAAAGACCTCTATAATCCAAAGATATATGGTCTTAACACCAACGCAGTAATCTTGGATAAGGATGAGATTGTGGAAATCATAGTCAATAGTAAAGACCACATGAGACATCCATTCCATTTACATGGACACAATTTCCAAGTGTTATCGCGAGGGTCCAGAGTTCATTACCATGAAAGCGATGATGAAACCATTGAATTTCGTAAGAGACCATTGGTAAGAGATACGATCATGATTCCTGGAAATGGATACGTTCAGATCAGATTCAAGGCTTCAAACCCTGGTGTTTGGTTCTTCCATTGTCATACTGAATGGCACGCGGTTCAAGGATTAGGTTTGGTGTTTATTGAAGATCCAAAGTCGATCTTTGAAAAAGAGTTGCCTGAACAGAATGGAAAAGTTTGTCAAGATGCTGGGATTATTATGGATGGAAACGCTATGGGAAATACCCCGTTGAATAATTTGACTGATGAGATAAGGGTTTACAAAGGTGATTTGAAATGGTATGAATACGAAGGTAATGTCGATATAAATACTCCATCGTTGACAATCGATGAATCTAATACACTTACAGCTGAAAACTTCAAAACCACATCGACTAATTATCAACCAACCGAGAGAGTTTTAACAATAACAGGAAACAGAGAAGCTGAAATATCGTTGAAAACTAAAAGTAAAGTACTGGTAATTTACTTCATATCAATGTTTTTGGTTGTGATATTAGCCGCATTTGCTTTGAATTATCATACAAAGAGAAAGAAAAGAAACAATTATCAGTTGCAACGTATTGAAGAAATAAATTTACAAAAGGAATTGGAACAATTTTGAAACCCCCCCATATATATATATATATATAAGATTTTTACGAAAACAGAAAAACAAAAGGAGAAATTTACTCCTTCAAAGTCTTCAATAAAGCAATAGCAGCTTCTAATTCTTTAATAGCAGTCTTTGTATCCTCATAATTCATAGCACTGATTGCAAATCTAGAATGCTTAGTAGCCTTAGAATAGATTTCACCGGTTTCAATGATTTGATTCACATCCAATTCATGATTTTCAGGTGGAGGTGACTTAGATTTAGGCTGTGGAGAAGTTTGAATGAATTGAGGTGTTGATGGTAAAGTAAAAGTTGGTGATATGTCTGTTTGTGCTTCTTCATCAACGAACAATGGTGGTTTTTCATCATCTTCTTCAGTGTTTTCTATATCTGGAGAAAGAATTGATTCTGTTGAAGATTCTTGAATTGATTTAGGAGCTGATGGTAAACCCAATTCGTCAACTTCTGGTTCTTCCACATTACTCTTACCGACATTGGCTGGAGATTCTGGTTCAGAAATAACATTAGTTAATGTAGATTCCTCCTTTAAAAGATCATCTGCCTCAGTGTCATTGACTGGTGGTTCATATTCATTTGGATTTTCACCATTCTTAAATGCCTTTAAGATTCTAGAAGCATGGAATTTAGCATATTTCACCTTTTTTGACAACTGTTCTGAATTTTCTAAATCTTGGTAACGGTCCTGCCATAAGCTTAATAGTTTGAAGAACTGTGTACTTGTGAGTAAGCTCATAGCAGTACCTTTAGTTGATTTCTGATTAACAATTTGGTTTAACGAGTTCTTGAAAATGGAGTTGGCGAAACTTATAACGTAGGCAATACTTGTTTCTTGATCATTGATGATTTCAACAAACTCAGAGTTGTCAGGATTGGTCTTGAAAGTTTCAATGGTATCAAGAAGATCCATTGCAAATGCTGAGATAGTCTCATCTGATGTATGAAGACCAAGATTTAGGATTTGTTCAACAGCGTAAAGTTTGCAGAAATATGATATCAATGGTTCAGGAAATTCTAATTCATTGGAACGTGTTATGTAGGTATTGATATCTTTAGGTAATGAAGCTGGAGCTTTTAGTGACATTTGATGATAATATTTTGTTTGACTTTTTTTTTTTTTTTTTGTTGAGTCCTGGTTATTTCTGTTGAATAGAAAGGTACTAAAGGAAACTGGTTACAAAACAAAAAACACAAACAAACAAACTAACGGGATTCGGGAAGAAGAATTTTGTCGGATGTTGTGGATGGATGGACAAGCGGACTTCAAATATTTAGACATGCAGTTTTTTGTTTTGTTTGGCTGCATAGACATGTACCACATTTACAGATGTGAATTGTGGGGAAATTGCACCTGTATTTTCGTATAAATATCATGAAAGAGGGGAGAGTCAGAATTAGGAAAGGTATCACATCTTTCATCATGTAAAAAAGCTGCAAGATTTAAAAAGCATAAAGCCAGCACCCACTTTCAACTATATAGGGGATTTTTTTTTATCGTATGTGTGTGATCTCAAAACTATGGGAAGGTGTTTTTATAATTGACGGTTTTAAGGTGGAATCCGATATTAATTTCCTTGCTTATATGTATTTGATCTAATTGTTTGTGGTGGTGACTAGGCCACCCGACTAATAATGTGTTTAACTCAACAAAAAAGACATGGAAAATAACTTAACTCAATTTAATTTTTCTTATTTTTTAACTTTATTTACTATATTACATTCCATACTAAGATATATTGAATAAGAATATATGTACATACATATTTGTTAAATGATCATCTTATATTTAAAATATATAATTGTAAAAAGTGGTTTCTTTTTAAGATGATAAATTTTATTTATTCTTCAGGATCTAGGCATCCGATAAATTTTCAAGTTGCAAACGAGGATTTAAGAACATGAAGAAGGAATCCGAATGAATTAGTTGATAGGGTATGTTTAAAGTCCGAGTTTATTGGGGTTGAAAAAAAAAAAATCCGGGGTAGTGCACCTAAGAAAAACTTATCTATATATTTGAATTAAAGCTTGCAAGTCACGTTTGATGGTTGAAAAGTTGTAATTGTGAGTGCATTATATCTGAATCATTCCTTGAGATTCACTCACATTTTAAATCACAAATATATACCCAATGTGGAGAAATCATTTGATTGCAGTTATGATCTGATGGGTTTATTATTTCTCGAATATTACTCTTATTGTTATTTTACTAACGTGACTATCTAATCCGCCTTACTCCCTTTGTGTTTGAATGATCAACAAGAGAGTCCGAATTACCAACACTTCATATACCCTATATGCTTAACTCCTTGATCAATTTCCCCACATGATGTTTGAAAAAAAAACATATATATATACTCCCTGATTACCAACTTTTTAACGACTCAATCTTTCCTTCA
This sequence comes from Waltiozyma sp. UFMG-CM-Y6624, assembly GCA_018343995.1. Taxonomy (NCBI): domain Eukaryota; kingdom Fungi; phylum Ascomycota; class Saccharomycetes; order Phaffomycetales; family Wickerhamomycetaceae; genus Waltiozyma; species Waltiozyma sp. UFMG-CM-Y6624. Next base: position 28,353 of record JADIOT010002721.1, read on the forward strand.
ACTTTGCTTTTCCTTCATCACTAAACAAAAAAATTTATTTTCTCAATCAAAACATGTTAAGAACTAAAACAGCAGCCACATTCAGATCTCCTTTCTTACACTTAAGAACTTTAGCAACCGCACCATCAGTTCCAAAGACTCAAAAGGCCATTGTCTTCTATGAAAACGGTGGTGAATTGAAGTACGAAACCGATTTCCCAGTCCCAGTCCCAAAGCCAAATGAAATCTTAGTTAACGTTAAGTATTCCGGTGTTTGTCATACTGACTTACACGCATGGAAGGGTGATTGGCCATTAGGTACTAAATTACCATTAGTTGGTGGTCATGAAGGTGCTGGTATTGTTGTTGCCAAAGGTTCTGAAGTCAAGAATTTTGAAATTGGTGATTATGCTGGTATTAAATGGATTAACGGTTCTTGTCAATCTTGTGAATACTGTCAAAATGGGTTTGAATCCAATTGTCCAGAAGCTGATTTATCAGGTTACACTCACGATGGGTCCTTCCAAGAATACGCTACTGCTGATGCTGTCCAAGCTGCTCATATTCCAAAGGGTACCGACTTGGCTGAAGTTTCTCCAATCTTATGTGCTGGTATTACCGTGTACAAAGCCTTAAAGACTGCCAACTTGAAGCCAGGTGAATGGGTTGCCATCTCTGGTGCTGGTGGTGGTTTAGGTTCCTTAGCTGTTCAATACGCCAAGGCCATGGGTTTAAGAGTCTTGGGTATTGATGGTGGTGCTGACAAAGGTGAATTGGTCAAATCTTTAGGTGCTGAAGAATTCGTTGATTTCAAGTCCACCAAAGATTTAGTTGAAGAAGTTGTTGCTAAGACTAACGGTGGTCCAAAGGGTGTCATTAACGTCTCTGTTTCACCAGCTGCCATTTCTCAATCTACCCAATTCGTCAAGTCCACTGGTACTGTTGTGTTGGTCGGTTTACCAGCTGACGCCTATGTCAAGTCTGAAGTTTTCACTCATGTTATCAAGTCTATTTCCATCAAGGGTTCTTACGTCGGTAACAGAGCTGATTCAAGAGAAGCCATTGAATTCTTCACAAGAGGTTTAGTCAAGTCTCCAATCAAGGTTGTCGGGTTATCTGAATTACCAGCCGTTTATGAATTAATGGAACAAGGTAAAATTTTGGGTAGATATGTTGTTGACACTTCCAAGTAAATTTATCGGAATTAGTTAACACAAATTTATTATCACCTGATTCAGGAGAGACGAAAAAATGACTTTATTTTTTTTTTTACGAATTTTATGAAGAGAGAGAGAGAGAGAGAGAGATTTTTAATTTATATTTTATATGATTTTTACATGCTGGCATATCATTTACAAATTGCACCTGGTTTGTGCATTTTTGTGTATTTTTATATTTTATTTTATTAGATGCCTATATATGATGTGCGAAATATTATTAAAATCAATGTAGATTTTTATATAGCAAGTAAAATAATGCAAATATATATCAGATGATATTTTCATCAATTTTTTTTGGAAATTAGTATATATTTATTTATTCGTAAACACAACATCGAAATACTAAAATTAGTTACCCGGATTGAGCGCGTTTGTTGTTGTTTTAATTCTTTTTTTTTTATTATTATTATTATTATTATTATTATTATTATTATTATTATTATTATTATTATTATTATTATTATTAAGCGCGTGAAATCATTTTAAACACACACTGTTTTTTTTTTCAATTAAATAAACTCCTTTTAGGGGTTAGGTATCTAGATAATGTCATTTAATCTTTCAGAGTCTTTAAGCTCATTCCAGGCTGCAGAGAAGAGCAGTTTCAACCCTCCATCAGATGTTACTAGAGCACTTGATTACATCACAGCACCACTTGCTAATTCTCCAGAAGCTATCAGAGATTCATCAGTTGCGGAAATACTAGAAGAACTTTGTCTATCCTTCCCCAAACTCAACAGACACGATCAAGGTCAAGTGGTTTATGATGTAACATCGGCCTTTCAAAGACAGGTAGAACTTTGTCGTCAGATCATTGATTCTAGTGACACCGAATCTTTCAGAGAACAGAAATTCTACCTTGAACAATATGCCTATTTCACACATATTTTGACCGTATATCTTGGTTTAGAACAGCTTCAAACATCCAATACAAACTCGAAGAAAGTCTCAAACACCAGTTTGGAAGCTTTTAAAGCTAATTGCCACAACCTTGATAAAATCATGGAGACTATTTGTTTCTTATTCAAAATTCATATTGGGAAGATTCTTGTAACTTCTCCAGAAAGGGATTTGTTTGTAAATGCCCTTTTAAGACCAATCCATGCTTTGATGGAAAGTGAACCAAGAATGAAAGTCGCAACCACAAGATTATACATGTACAAATCCATCTGTATGGCCATTAAACATCATGGTCACGCACCAACAGCTCAAAGTATTATCATTCAAAATTTAAACTATTTCACACATTTATATCATTACATGGCGGAGATGCTTCAAATCTTACACCTTCAATATGACCATACTCAACTTACAGAGGATGTTCTACGAGAAGTTAGTAATAAAGAGTTTAATAGCAATGATAATAATGGTCCTAAACAGATCTCCTTGTTCGTTACAGAGATCTCTGCATTATTGCCACGTGTTCTTCTAAAGCAAATGACTTTGGTTTCCAATCTTTTGAATAACAGTAACCATACCCTTCGTTGTGCCGTTGTAGAAGCTTGTGGTAATGTGGTTTTGGAGATGTGTAAAAACACTGAAGATTATGAGAGGTATTCTAACCAGATCTCAGGGTTAATTGAGTTATTAATGGAACGATTCTTAGATCAAAACCCATACGTCAGAACTAAAGCTATTCAATCAGTTTTGAAACTAAGTGAAAGTGATGTGAAGTTCACGAAACAAAGACAAATTTTCATGCAACTAGCTGTAAGACATTTGGAAGATAAGAGTTCTTTAGTTAGAAGAAATGCTATAAAGTTAATGTCCAAGTTGATTTTAAGTCATCCTTTCGGATCATTACATGGCAGTTTATTAACTTTATCCGTCTGGGAAAGAAGACTTAAAGAAGCCGAGTCTCAATTGAAAGAATTTTTACCAGATGAAGAGGATCAACATTTGGATGATGAATCAAATGAAGAAACAAATAAATCTAGAACTCAAGTTGATGCCAATTTAATTATTAAAATGAGATTAACCATTCAATACTACAAGGATGCCATATCCTTTATCAAAACGATTCATCATGGTATCGACATTATTTCTCAATTATTATACTCCAAGAATAAGAATGAAGTTATTGAAGCCATGGATTTATTTGTATTAGCTGATGCTTACTCTATTGAAAATATTTCTACAGGGATTCATCGTATGTTGCATTTGGTTTGGATGAAACATACTGCTGATGAAGGTACCAATGTTGCAACCCATTTGGTCTCATGTTATAAGAAATTGTTTCTTTCAGCTCCTGAAGAATCTTCTGAGTTGGAATCTGCCGCTTTAATTGCTAAAAACTTGATCTCCTTAACTTATGGTGCTACTATTCCGGAACTTGCTTCAATGGAAAAATTACTTGGTTTGATGTATGAAGAGAATTTAATCAACGATATTGTTATCAAAGTGTTATGGCAAATTTATGGGATCCAAGAGGAACAGAAATTTTCTAAAAAACAACGTCGTGGTTCAATCATTATTCTTGGTATGCTTGCTGCTTCTGATACTCAGATAGCTGTCAAGGGACTTGGTTCTCTTTTAACTATCGGTCTAGGTCCTAAGGGGAAAGAAGATTTGTTATTGGCCAAATATTCCTGTATTGCTTTAAACAGAGTGATATCTGTTGAACAGAAAAGATCGGGTAAACCAGTGAAGTTGCAAAGAGAAGACGAAGCCATCGCCAAATTATCTCAACTTGTTGTTGAATACAATTCAGATAAGGAATATTACAGTGTTGCAGAACAAGCAATCAATACTATTTTCAACCTTGCCACTAACCCTGAACAAATAGCCACAAAGATCATCAAAGCTAAGACGGCTGCTACTTTTGGCGAAGGAGGATTAAATGAGAATCAATCTCAAATAACTTCTCTTTCTCAACTTCTATTTATTGTTGGTCATGTTGGTATTAAATTGGTGGTTTATTTGGAATACCTTGAAGGTATTTTCAAGAAGAAAAAAATCGAAGCAGAGACGAAAAAGGCCAAATCTAATGAAATCACAGGTGATAAGGAATTAGAAATGATTGGTGGTACTTCTGAAGACGATTTTGCAGAAATTATAACGAATATTAAAGAAAAGGAATTATTACATGGAGAACATTCAATCTTAGCCAAATTTGGTCCTCTTGTTAGAGAAATTTGTTACCATAATTTGGAATATGATAACGTTTATCTTCAAAGATCCGCTGTATTATGTATGGAGAAACTTATGTGCATATCTCCAAGATACTGTGAACAGAACTTGCAATTATTGATCACAATCATGGAAAAGTCTGAAGATCCTATAATTCGTTCCAATGCTGTTATTGGGCTCGGTGATATGGCTGTTAGTTTCAACAATTTGGTTGATGATAATACTGATTTCTTATACCGTCGTTTACACGATGAAAATTTGACAGTGAAACGTACTTGTTTGATGACCATTACCTTTTTAATTCTAGCTGGACAAGTCAAAGTTAAGGGACAATTATCTGAAATGGCCAAATGTTTGGAAGATCCAGATCAAAGCATCAGTGATTTATGTCGTTTGTTTTTTAGAGAGTTGGCGACAAAGGACAATGCTATCTATAACGGGTTTATTGATATATTCTCTGGTTTGTCTAGTGATGAGACTTTAGACAAGGATTCTATGAAACGTATCATAAAGTTTTTGGTTACATTTGTTGATAAAGAAAGACACATTAAACAATTGACAGAGAAATTAATTCAGAGATTATCAAAGGCAGAAAACCAACAACAATGGGATGATGTTGCATTTGTTTTGACTTCATTACCTTCATCAAAACAGGAAAACGTTGTACAACTTTTGGAAACTGGCTATACGATGGTTGAAAGTAGGGAATAAAATAAGTAATAAAAAATAATAATAAAAAAAAGAAATAAAAATAGATATATATATAGCTTAAAATATGTACATTTATTTAATCAACCAACTTATCAGTCTTAGTGTGGTTACCAAAGAATTCAGAAGGATGATTAAACACGTCTTTAGCAACACCAATCTCACAATCGAAAGGTAATTGTTTAGAGTACAAATCACCAGATTTCAAATGATCACTAACTAGTTCAGCCAACCCAGCAATGAAAGTCTGAGAACCGTTTAAAGACTCACAACGTTTAATCTTTTCAGGAAACTTTGAATCTTCACCAATTAATTCAATATCGATTTCATGTAAGGTTTCAATATGATCAGAGGTAAAGGCAATTGGCACAAGTATAATACCTTTAGATTTTTCTTCAATCTTAGCGGTGAATTTGGCAGTTTGAGCACCTAACCAAGGCTTAGGACCAACTTGGGATTGATAAACAACACGATATTCATTTGAAAAATTCAATTCCTCCATGACGGCATAAGCAGTAGCACTAACTTCAGCTGGATAGGCATCACCATTGTTGATAACATCCATTGGTAAAGAATGAGCGGAAAATAAGATTCTGACTTCAGATCTGATATCTTCTGGGAATTCCAATAACTTTTCCTTAATGTTTTGAGCAAAGGCCTTAACTAACCCAGGATGAGTTGGCCAACGATCAATAGTAGACCATTGAATGGTTCTATTTGGATCCATGATTTGAGTCTTTCTCCAAAGTTCATTGATGGAAGAACCAGTAGTGGAATAACTGAATTGTGGATATTGAGAGAAGGCAACAGCACGAGTAACACCATCATCTAATAATTTCTGAAGGGTTTCTTCGGTATATGGATGAGCATAACGGAAGGCAACATAAGGGGTATGTGGGGCGGTTTCTGGATTGGTCTTATCTAAGATCTTACAAGTTTCTTCAACTTGATATGTGGACCATTTCAAAATAGGAGAACCACCACCAATGGCTTTATAATATTTCTCAATCATTGGTGTTCTTCTGGTAGCAATAAATTTAGCTAAAATGGATTGGAAACGACCAACACCTAAATTGATTAAATCACCATCGGCAAAAAGTTTATAAAGAAATGAATAAACTTCTGAAATTGAGGATGGACCACCCATATTCATAAATACAACAGCAGTTCCCTTATGTTTATTTGGAGATTGAACATTTTGAAGTCTTGAAGAAGTAGAGAATCTCTTTAAAGCTGTAACCTTGTAAAAGGATGAAAGTCTTTGCTTTTGAATAGCATACATCTTTTTTTATTAAAAAAAAATATTTCTCCTCTAAGTGTCAAAAAAAAAAATTAAAATGGTAAAATTATTTTTTTTGGAAAAATCAAAAAAAAACACAAAAAAGTATATATATATATATATATATATATATATAAATTAAAGGGGCAACGGGTCTCGGCGAGCAACGGGGTTTATTATAATATGAATATTTTATAAAATTGTCGTTCATCATAGCCTTTTTTTTTTTTTTTTTATGCGGACAAGCTGATGTAAAGGTTTAAACCTGGGGGGTTTGATAGTATATTAGAAATTACTAGCAAAATCGGTGCATACGCGTCAGACTTTTCTATCACATAAGACTGCATATATATATATGTCTTGAACAAACAAATAATATCTCAATTTTTTTTTTTTTTTTTTTAAAAAAAAATACAATAATTTATTTAACCTGATAATAAATGCAAAACGTTCTTTATTACAATAGATTTAATATGTATACGAAATCTTTTATTTTATTATTTTTTTTTTCTTTATTATTATTATTTTCAATAGTCAACATTGTGAATAACAGATTTAACAACAAGATAATCCAAGACACCCAAGTATGAACCTTCTCTACCAAAACCAGATTCCTTAATACCACCGAATGGAGTAGCAGCATCACTGAAAACACCAGTGTTACAACTGACCATACCGAATTCCAAACCTTCAGAAACCTTATAAATAGTGTTGATATTGTTGGAGAAAACATAAGCGGCCAAACCGACATCAACATTGTTTGCATCTTCAATTACTTGATCAACATCATCAAATGGAATAATTGCACCAAGAGGACCGAAAGTTTCTTCATAAGTCACCTTCATAGAAGAATCAACATTGGATAAAATGGCAGGTTCGTAAAAGTTTGGACCCAAATCGGAACGTTTACCACCACGTAGAACAACCTTAGCACCCTTAGAAATGGCATCTTCGATATGTTCTTCAACCTTGGCAACAGCACGATCATTGATCAAAGCACCATGTGTGGTTTCATCATGTAAACCATGTCCAACGACAAATTTAGAAACTTCAGCGGAAAATTTGGCTTCAAATTCTTCAAGAATACCCCTTTCAACGTATAATCTATTGGCACAAACACAAGTTTGACCTAATCCTCTAAATTTAGAAGCAATAGCTTGTTGAACTGCCTTATCTAAATCTGCATCCTTGAAAATTATCACTGGTGCATTACCACCTAATTCCATAGAAAGTTTCTTTAAAGTAGAGGAAGATTGTTTCATAAGGATCTTACCAACATTGGTTGAGCCAGTGAAAGAGATTTTCTTAACTTTCTTATGTTCACATAATCTTAAACCGAAGGCTGGGGTTTGTGTATGAGTTAAGACAATGTTGATTACACCCTTTGGGAACCCTGCTTCTTCAGCTAAGTAAGCTAAGGCCAAGGCAGATAATGGGGTTTGAGAATCTGGCTTGATGACTAAAGTACAACCAGCAGCTAAAGCAGCACCGGCCTTTCTAGTGATCATGGCAGATGGGAAGTTCCATGGAGTGATGATACCACAAACACCAACTGGTTGATAGATTGTGAAGACTCTGTTGGCTGGGTTGGAAGGTTGAATTGTCTTACCATAAATTCTTGGGGCTTCTTCTGCAAACCATTCAAAATAAGAGGCTGCATATTTGACTTCACCACGGGCTTCAGCTAAGGCTTTACCGTTTTCCCAGGTGATAATTTTGGCTAAATCCTCAACGTTGTCATTCATTAAATTGAACAAGTTACGTAACCATGTGGCTCTTTGTCTTGGAGTGGTCTTCTTGAAAGTCTTGAAAGCTTCAGAAGCAGATTCAATAGCATCGTCAACTGCAGATATATCTTGGTCTGGTAAATCAGTGATCTTTTGATCGTTGGCTGGATCAGTAACATCGAATCTGGAGGCGGCTTGAGTGATCCATTCACCGTTGATGTATGCACCGTTTCTAATTAAGTTTGGATTGTTAAGAGTTGGGATTGTCATTCTGGTATATAAAGTTCGTTTGAAGATACGATTCATTTAAGGTTATTATTACCACTTGTATTATTTTCCCAGAAGGGGGGGGGATGATATATCTATATATATATATATATAGGGATTTGAAAAAAAAAAACACATAAATTCTGGCGGTATTTACTACCAGATCCAAATTATGTGGAGCTGAGATGGTTTGTCATGTTTATTGCGCGCGCGCACAGTTCGGCGGGTAGTCCTATTTAGGAACTCTTTCCTAAATTGGGAGTTGATAACAAATTGTTCGATTTTTATTTTGGAAACGGCTTCCCGAACCCGATAGTTTTTTAAAATAATAATAATACTAATAATAATATAGATCATATTTACTAGAGAATATATTTAAATAAATACTTTTTTAAAAAAAATGGAACTTAAAAACTCTCTTTTTTTTGCCAGGAATTAAACCATGATACTTATATAGCAATTCTAAACAATATATATATATATATAATAAAAGTATAAGTCATCTAAAATGTCCTTTTTTTAAATAGAATTTCCATCATCTGATTTTATACAATTTTCAATATCAGTCACAGCTTCATCTTCATTCTTTGATGTCTTACTGTATTCTGTTTTCAAACTATCAGCGTCATTATCTTCATCTTCATCTTCAAAATCCAAATTCACCCAACCAGGCCAAGCAACTTCATCTCTTAATAATCCTCTTAATAAATCAACAATAAACTTCTCAACTTTACCCACATTTCTCAGAATTGATCCATCGGCATCCCCAATCTCATTCTCAATTTTGAGATCTTTAATAATATCAATTCTACTAACACTGTTTCTATGTTTATCCTTAAATTTCTTATATTGATCATCAACAGACAAGGGTCCATCATTAGAAGGACTTGGCATTTCCATACCATCATCTAGATCACATAGGAACGATATAAACGCTTGTTTTTGTAAATATGCCAGTATTATCAGTGAATGAATAGAAAGCTCCACAATACGTAATGTCACTGGTAATTTGATGAATTCTGTAGATGGATAATTCATCAATAGATCACATCGAATTTCAATCATAATATCACCTTTGTAATCTAATTCGATTAAGAATTGGATATCATTTACAGATTTGGATTCTGGTTGAGAGACTTCTGAATAGAACTCTTCGAATGGTTCCCCAATATGTTTGATATCTATTATTGGAGATTCTGTTCCTAAAGATATTGTTGTTATTTGAAGATTGGAAAGAAAATCAGGAAGTTCAATCGTACTGAGTTGACCATTAAGAATGGTCTGAAGATGATCTGTAAAGGTAGAAAGAGTTGGCCAGTTGATATCAATTGACATTATTTGAAGATGTATATATGATTTTCTTTTTTAAAGATGTTTAATATAATTAGATATTTTTCTTTTTCTTTTTTTTTTTGGAATTTTTTTTTTAATTATAGAACAATTTAGGACAAAATATTGGGTTTACTGGCCCTCGCGAGGTTTTCTCTAATGCAAAAAAAAGGTTTCTGTAAACCCATCATGCATGACTGCGTTTGTACATGCTAATTCATGCACAGTTTTACTACATTTGTCTTTTTAAAATGTACATTTGTGGATGGTAAAAAAAAACAATTTGAAAGTGTGATTTAACTGATGATGATGTAGCTTAAACAAAAAAAAAAAAAAAAAAAATACTTTTTAGCATCGATTAAAGTTATGTTTTGGGACCTGAAATTTTAGAAATTTTGGTGTGTGAAACTGAAATTAGAATGATTACCAATAGATCCTTCTCCTATGGTGGTGTTAGGGGATGGATATTTTGTAGATAGATAAGGGTTTTGATTCTCATTGAAGTCTTGATTTCTTGACGTGGGATTGATAATGTCGAATTGAATTTCTTTGGTATTGTTGGAGAGTTCAACAGGAGTAAAATTAGGATAATTTGGTGCAACTGTTCTGATGTCAATATTATTTTTATAGGAAGATCTTCCATCTGAAATTATTTGAGTTTTACTCTTGATTAAAGTTTTGTCTCTAAGAATTTTTTCATTCAAGAGTTGATTTTCTCTTTCTAAAGCAAGGACTTCTTCTTGTAATTGATACTTTTGGTTGATTGATTTAAGTCTAGAGTTTCTGACAGTACAATATTTAGAATCAATCAGGTCTAACGAAGCATTAAGGTCATCTAAATCTTTCTGGTTTTGAAAAATTGTTCTATTTGCCTCATTTAGTAAAGACATCAACTTTTCATTCTTTGAATTTAGAGCAACAATGTCATTATAGTCCAAAGGAGTTGTTTGAGCCTTCAATTCTTCTATCTTACGTTCAAGATCTCTAATCTTAGCAGATTGGCTCTCTATTGTTTTGTAAAGAGTTTCATTTTCTGTGTAAACCTTTTGATAAAAATCATCACTTTTGGTTAATGAATTAAACAATGATTGATTTTGAGTAATAAGAATCTTAATAATAGAATCATTTTCCTCATTAATTTTTCTGATGGATGTGATTGTTCTTTTCAAGTTAGCAATCTCCTTTTTAGCAAAAAATCCTTCTTTATTTTGGTTTTGAGTTTCTTTGAAAGGAATAGACATCTGGAGAAAGAAAAAAAAAACAGTAATAAGGAGTAGTGAATTGCTACACTTAGAATAAGTAATAAAGTTATTTAAGACTTTGGTAAAATAACCAAGAATAATATATTCTCTAATATTTTTCAAAAACTGATAAGAAAAGATGTAATTTGGCTGATAAAGGGTTTAATATTTATTGTAAATATCCTTGGAATTAATTCACCAGAATCCTTGATCCTGGTCATAGCAAAATTATGCATACCAAATTCAGTTCAACTAAAATTTAATTAACGCACAGAAAAAGCTTCTATGGCCAAGTTGGTAAGGCGCCACACTAGTAATGTGGCGATCGACGGTTCGACTCCGTCTGGAAGCATTTTTTTTCAAATCATTCACGTTTCAAATAAATGAAGAAAAATAGAATATTAAAATAAATGTTCCAAATACCAATGTTTGCACTGGACTTTTTTTTTTGGCCTAAGTGGTCTTTTAGATTTCGAACTTGACTGCATTTGAATTTATCTCATATTATGCCTGTAGTCTTAACAAAATGGCAAGGTGTATTGGTATGTACAGAGAAAGAGAGAGAGGAAATATTTTTTTTCCACCTACAAACTCCTTGATCACTAACGTCCTCATCTTTTAGATCCCTTCTTTCCTTATCGCTACAATTGGTTATGGTGGACATTTCTTTATATTTCGTGAGACATTTACAACGTATGAGCAGTACTGGTTTCAATTTTGTCTATCTATGAGTTGGCTCAGTTATTATCTTGCCATTATCACACCGACTGGTTCGCCTCCATCTGATTTCAAGCCACTTCCAAACGAATGGCGTCGTTGGTGTAAAAAGTGCAAAGCTTATAAGCCAGAGAGAACTCATCATTGTAAGACATGTGGTGTCTGCATTCTGAAAATGGATCATCATTGTCCTTGGACTGCCAATTGTGTTGGGTTTGGTAACATGCCTCATTTCATGAGATTTCTTCTCTGGGTTGATTATACAAATTTCATTGCATTTAGAGGAATCTTTAATAAGGTAATCCAGTTCTGGAATCAAAGATCCGCTCCAATCTATTTGATTTCTAAGACCCAACTGTCCGCCACGATTATTTTGTTCATGATGAGTCTTTTTGTTCTCTGTACTGTTGGTTTGTTGACTTTAAGAGAGTTACAAGGTATTCTGCTAACAGGAAGAACTCAGATTGAAATTTGGGATATGGATAGAATAATAGAGCACATCGAATCTCCTGCTTTTGTCAAAAAGATTCAAAGAAGTTATAAGGAACTATTTGGTAAAGAATTGCACCATTTAGTATCATGGTCATCTTCCAATAGAACAGAAATCACAGAGAGTGTTCCTATGATAAAGGAAGATGAAATTGTTTTCCCTTACTATACGAATCCAATAGATAATCTTTTCCAGTGTATGGGATATCCATGGAACTGGTTGAATCCTTTTGGTGGACCTGTAGGTACAGGTCTAACTTTCAAGAAAGATGTTGAATGCATTTATGATCCAAACGATAATGAAAACCAAGATGTATGTGTCATGCCATGGCCTATGGATGCAGGTCACCAAGATCCACATAATGAACCAGTTCAATCATTGTATGAAGAGAAAGTATATGAAGAAGAGACAATTGAGGATAATGAAATTGTGATCAGAAGCCGTCCGTTGGTGAAGAGAGCACAATGGAGAAATGACTATGGTGAATCATTGGATGATATGGGTGTTGAAGATGATTAGAACTATTTAATTTTTTTTCAGTCTTTTTATTGTACTGGACCTGCTCACTATATATTAAATGAACAAATTGTTGACACCTTTAACTAAAAAAAAAAATATTTTATATAATTGATTTTAACTTGGATTAAATAATATATATACATATGTAAGTCGGGTAACTTCAAGCGACAGCCCGTTTTTTGGACCGAAATGAAAAACAAAGGTGCGGGATCACGTTGTAGAAAGAATTAGGTTCTTATAAATAAACTGCGGTTAATGGTTGCTTATTATAATTAAATAACTAGTGAAACTCTTATTATTTGAATCACTGACAATATGAACGCTCCAGATAGATTTGAGCTATTCCTTTTGCCAGATGGCACTCCAAAGTATGTTAGATCAGTTATCCAATTTGCGATTTGTGTTTTTTTTTTTGAAGCAATTATTAACAAAATGTTCAAAGGATTAAAATTGATCCAGATGAAAGAGTACAGAATGCTGCCATCATCACATTTGAAAAGGAAGATCATACACTAGGTAACTTAATCAGATCCCAACTTTTGAAGGATCCACGTGTGGTATTTGCTGCTTACAAGGTTGAACATCCCCTATTTGCCAAGTTCGTTATGAGAGTTCAAACCGAAGATGGGTATACTCCAAAAGAAGCCTTAAAGAAGGCATGTTACTCTTTGATGAATCAAATAACTGCCCTGGAAACTAAGTTTAGAAGCGAATGGGCTCTTGCTACAATTGCTCAAGGTGGTGAAAACGCTTCTCATGGTTATTAGATCAGAGAGAAGTTTCCCCTAATTTGTAAAATAGGCTCAAGTCATTGGTAGCGTGTTCAGTGGCTCACTGTATAATATATAAAAATATAAACTGAAGTTAAGAAAGAAGAACTAAATAGCCGCCAAAAAAAAGGGGGCCAGATTGAACATTTTTAGTAAAGACAAACCCCCATAAATATTAAACCATTAATTGTGTATATATTCTAATTCCAACTTGTTACACAATTAATAATAAAAAAAAAATGTAAACGATATGGTATGTCTTGAGAATAAAGGCTTAACACCCTATGATGAGTCTCTGTATAGTCAGTTGTTAAAATTTCCAATTATTCTTGTTATAGTGGCACGTGCCACAATATAGGGCTAGACTGCATAACATATTTACAGATGTTCTTCTTCAGTGACACCTGGACAATTTTCAAATAGATCTTGTTGATCATCATATCTTGCTCCACAGAAGAAACAATAATTAAAGGTTGAGCGAAGATGTAAATGTACCCTCTCCAACTTTTCCAATGGATCAAGACTTTCAAACATTTCCAATTCTTCATCGTTCTCCTTTTCTTTATTACCCCCGTCTTCTTCTTCTTCTTCTTCTTCTTCTTCTTCTTCTTCTTCTAATCCTTCCCTTTCTAAAAGCAATTGTTTGATATGAATAACATAGCTTCTCCACAATACATTAACATCCAAAGGTTGAACTTTTCGGATATCTGGTGGATTTCCATCAGGATAATCAATTTCATTAGTTAGATCGTAACAGTATTTTTGCATCTTATGCAACATTTTTAAAATCCTTGATTCATTCTTGTCTTTATTCAACCGTGTTCTGTACTCAATTTCATCATCACTTGTAATTCCAATCATATAATCGTTCTTTGAGGATGATGATTGCTTCTTCCCAATACCGGAATTCTTAACTAATCTTGGAGCAACTGTAATAGGCTCAAGAAGAGCATTTTCATTTTTGCTATCTACACCTAACGTATCACCTACTTTAAATCCCATTTTTTCCATAATTGAAAGACCTTTAGATTTATTCACTGTATGTTTAGCCGCAGATGAATCATCAATTATCTGGCCAAATAGTGACATATTTGACAAATTATCCTTTAATGTCTTCGTCGTAGGTTTAGTTTCTTCTTCTGAAAATTTCATATCTAGATAGTCCACTTCTTGTTGCGGGGGTTCACGTTCAATATTTTTAATGATAGGTGTGGGTATGGATTTAGTGAAGAAGGAAATTTTAGGAATCTTTGTTGGTTTTCTATAAGGTTTCAGTGTTTCATGTATTTCTGTTGTATCATTGGAATCCGAATCTGATTCAAACCCTAAAGTGGACCTCTTTGGTGGCATTTTCTATCTCTCTCTCTATATATATATATATATCTTGTGGAATTATAGAGAGTTTTTTTTTGTTTAATCGTTACATAAAAATATCAAGCTTTAAGTTAAAAGCATTAAACAAAAAAAAAAAACCAAGAGTATTATATATTTTGATCTTTTTTTGTTTTTTTTTGCTCTATCAAATCACGTGATTATTATATTTATTATATAGTCATGAATATAAATTATTCACCAAAACGTTTTAGAATACATCAATTCGTTCATTCAGTAATAAATTTAGTATTTTGAAAAGATAAAAAAAACACAAACCTAAAGCTTTTCTTTCAATTTATGTTGGAGTGTTTTAAATCATCTATATCAAATTTTATCCCCACACTTTTTTGTATATAAAAAAAAAATTAATGATCGCAAATGTCACGAAAAAAAAAAGCAGTGCCAACTACAAAAAAAAAAAGAGGGCAAATGATAGTTGATCCAATTTTGAAGCTATGTAACTTTAAAGAAACACCAATTGCTTCTATCAAATCAATTGACCATTTCAAATGTTCACCAACATTGTTGCAGGAAAGATCTCTGAATGGTCGGAGACTTCAGGTGTTGACGAAGCCACACTCAAACTAGCAATCTGCTTATTGGGTTCCTTCCCGTTCAATGTGATCCTTAAACGTCTTCCAGATCGTAACATTCTTTTGAAGAATCTTTTCATCATTGGTGTCTCCTCTTTCTACTTGTTTGGTGTTTGTGAGATCTACTCTGGTTTTAGAACCTTGTTGATATCCTCATCATTCACCTATTTAATCACTAAATATCTCAAATCTGATCTAATGCCTGTTATCAATTTTATTTTTGTCATGGGCCATTTGGCTATCAATCATGTATCTTTACAATTCTTCAACGATTATGATAAAAATAAGATTGATATTACCGGTGCTCAAATGGTCTTATGTATGAAGCTTACTGGGTTTGCTTGGAATGTCTATGATGGTCACAAAGCAAATGAAGAACTTTCCTCTCAACAACGTGAAAAGGCTATCCGTGAACATCCATCCTTATTAAGTTTTGTCTCATATGCTTTCTTCTACCCATCTATTTTGACTGGTCCTTCATTTGAATACAGAGACTATGAACAATGGCTGAACAATGAAATGTTCAGTGACTTACCAGAAACAAAGAGACCAGGCCGTACACGTAAGAGAAACATTCCAAGATCTGGTCGTGTTACATTCTATCGTGCCCTACAAGGAATTGCTTGGTTATTAGTCTGGCAAAAGAGTTCTGAATTTATTGTTCCGGAATATGCCTTTACTAATGAATATACAACCAAGTCCTTTATCTACAAAATTGGTTATCTTTTGGCCCTATCCTTCTTTTACCGTCTGAAGTATTATGCTGCTTGGACTATATCTGAAGCTTCTTGTATCCTTACAGGTTTAGGGTACAATGGTTATGACAAAGAAACACATACCATTCAATGGAATCGTGTGCAAAATATTGATATTTTTGGTGTTGAGACTGCACAAAACATTCACCATGTTTTATCTTCATGGAATCAAAATACCAACAATTGGTTGAAAAATTACGTTTACTTAAGAGTTACACCAATTGGTCAAAAACCTGGATTTAGAGCTACATTAGCCACTTCTTTGACTTCTGCCTTTTGGCATGGGACAAGACCGGGTTATTATTTGACCTTTGCCACTGGTGCCTTGGTTCAAACATGTGGTAGAATTTATAGACGTAATTTTAGACCAATTTTCTTAAAAGCAGATGGTAAGACTTCTAAAGAATCAAAAATCATTTACGATATCATTTCACTTGCTGTCACACAAATTACCCTTGCCTATTTGGTTCAACCATTTTATTTCCTTGACTGGAACAAATCTTTGGAAATCTGGGGGTCTGTTTATTACTTTGTTCATATTGGTATTGCCATTACCTTTGCCCTTTTCCTAGGTCCATTGGCTAGACCTGTTACTAAGTTCTTGAAGCAATACCATCCAAAAGTATCAGATGTTAAATCTACCACTACTTCTGATACTACATTGAATTTGAAGGATGAACCATACAACCTAGCTTACCCAGAAGCCATTGACTTCACCAAGACTGATTTGAATGAAATTGCTACAGAAATGGAGAAGTTCAAAGTGTCTATGCAAGAATGGGCTGACCAACATGGTGCAAAGGATGAAGAAGGTAATTTCAAAGATGCTTTCAAGGCTTTTCAAAATGACATTGAAAGATTGAAAAAAGTTGCTGAAGAATTGACCCAAAGAACCGATAACCCAGCACTTTCAAATTCTAAGAAGGAGCAATGATATATATATATGTATATATATATTGTCTTGATATGACTAGTTTTAATATATAAGGTATTATTATTACTGAATTTTTCATTAAAACAAAGAGACAGAACTTTGATTAACTTTTCCCCACAGGAGCAAATGCTTTTATTTTGTTGGTTTTTAGTTTTTTTTGTTTTTGTTTTTTGTTTATTTTGTTATATGAAATATAATTGTCAATCAGATAAATATTCAATATAAATTTTCTCAAGCCATATCTGGATCAAATAAATCTAGATCAATCATTTCTTCATCATCACCACCATCGTCACTATCACCGTAGCTGCCACCAAACGAGTTACGTCTTTCTCTTTTACTGCTGGAATCATGTTCTTCTTCTTTAAAATGTCCATTAAGCATGGTTTCTTCGTTCTTATCCTTGATGTTGTATGTAAGTTTATCCGCCTCTATTGAAGCCAAAGCTAACATACCTTTTCTAAGAGAATCTTCACCTGGCCAGATAAAGTTATTAGGACCGATTTGATTAGCATCAAAAGTTGGTGGAACGTGTGTAAATTTGGCTAACTTCATAGCATATTGTAACAAAATCTCAGCAGATATACTCTTCTCTTGCATTTGTTTACGTTCTTTTTCAACTGATGCAAGGGATTGTAAAGATGTTAATGATTTCCTACACTCCATAAGCCCCTTTAGGAGCTGGTCACAGTTGGTATCAAGAAGATCAGATTGTGATTCAATGGACTGTATCTCTAGACCAGATTGTTGATGTAGAATAATGTCATTTATGGACTTGTTCAATTCACCTTCTATTTCTAATAATGCGACTGCATCATTAGTTGATGGTTGGTACTTAGATACACTCTGAAGAAGGTGATTTAAATGGGTTTCAAACTTATTAAGATTCTGAGAAATAGGGAGTTGAGCTACACGTTTCATATGGATATCTGCAGTAGATGCTATTTGTGATAAATGTGAGCTATTTGTATTTGATATTGGAAGTTGACTTAATGAAGTTGGATCAGGTGTTGCTTTACGTGAACCCATTACACTCAAGCTTGTTGTAGACATTGGTTTGGGGATTTGAAGTTGGTGATTCTGTCTCATAGACATCTCTTTTATTTAGATATAGATTGGATATGATTGCACTTGAAATGGGAAATTGTAAATATATAACGAATAAATATCATTTGATTGTTACTTTATTTTCCAAAAAATAACAAAAGATAAAAGAAAATCCCCAATTCTTTCCGAGCGCAGCCCTAGTATTAACTCACGTGCAGTTTTTGAAAATCTCTGTTATGTAACACAAAATTGTATATTTTATACAAAGCAAAACAAAAACTTACTTGACCACAAATATATACATCAATAAAAAAAATCCCTCGATAAATTAAAGAAAAACTTGAATAGATTACCATTATAATGATTAAAATCTTTTTAATCCATGTAAATTCTTTAGAATTTCTTTTGGGAACGAATATACCTTATCCCTTTGAGTTAATGGTGACGCGAAAAATAAAACATGCATACATACACGACACGTCCAAAAATATATATATCAACTGCATAAAGCCCCTATCTGCTTTTAATTAAAGGCTCAAACCAGGAAAATTAGTTTCAAGGTTTATTAATTAAGAAACATGTAACCCATGTTAGGAAGATAAAGGGATATGAAATTATTTTCATGGGAAGATTATTTCCAAAACAATTAAAAAAATAAATAAATAAATAAGAGAACTTTCTTCTTTTTTTTTTTCTTCGTATTTGCTGTGTTTAAATCATGACAGTTGTTAGGACAAACTTAAATTCATTTCTGATAATCTTGGCTGCTTGTAATTAGAAGCACAATCTAATAATTTTTTTTTTATCAACTTTGCTTTTTTTTTTTTTTTTGGACTAATATCTTCTATCAATTGAATAATCATGTTTTTACGGGCAGAAGAAACAACTAAAAGGTCTATGAGACATGTTCATCATGACCATGTTATTCCAACTGGTAGTATAACACCAAGATCAACTATTATCTTGAGAAGAGATGAATCCCCTTCTTCAGCAGTCACTAGTAGTCTTCCAACTTTGTCAACAACAAGTACAACCTCCTTGGAGACAACACTAATATCAGAAATGCCCAAGATCAGTGCAACTAGTACATCTAGTACCAGTACTATCAACATGTCTCACACAAATTATATCCCTCAAGCAGTATCAAACCCATTCTTTCGCACAGAAAGTTTACCAACAGGGTTCGTATTTATAGTGATAGGTTCTATTGCTGGTCTTATCTTCATCATCATGTGTATTGCTAGATTGATATATAAGCTTAAATCTCAAAAAGAAGCTAGAAAGGCAAATTTGGGTAACAGAGACTCATTTTATCTTTATGACCATCATATCTTTGATAACAAACCAGCTTTAGGACAGACAAAATCTGGAAATGCTTCCATATATTCATTGAGTTCAAATTCTACTGTTAATTTATTGACCAAGAATCAATCCATGGAACAGTTGATTCAATCAGGCAATAGTGTTCAGGGTAAATCTTATCGTAACGCCCTTTCCAGAACATCCAGAACATCTATGTTTATCTCTCCAACTGAACTCATACGTATGACTTCCAATATGGAACTTCCATTATCTGCTGCTTCTGATACGGGTTTCAATGAGCAACAAGATAGTTATCTGATATCCCCAGCTGTTTCTTACATTAAAGGAAATCAAAGTATGTCAGATATTATCAGTACAGATGAAATTGATGGCTCTTATAAGAAAATGAAAAGACCTCCAAGTTTCTATTTAGAACAACTTTTAAACGACGATTCTAGTGATGATGGTTCGTTTATCAATTATGATGAGAAAAATCGTATTTAGAAAAGAAAGAGAACAAAAAAAAAAAAATGGGACAATCTCATTATGAAGTTGATCCTTCAGATGTTAAAGTTCCCAAACTTTTCAAATGGGAGAAGAGAAATTCTTTGATTCCAGTTAGACCTAAATTATCCAAATTTTCCAAAATCTTAAGCTTGACTTCTTCATAAGACAGATCTATCCATTTTTCCTTAGATTCATTGTGTGTTAACTCGGCAAAAGATTTCGGAGTAAATGGTCCTTCAAGTCTCAAAGTACAATCACTGTGAGAGTTTTCCAAGTTTTTAATCACATTGGAACTCAATAGTGCAAAAGCTGGTGAATGGAATATGGAAAAAATAGCTTTAATATCCAAAGATAGATTTGATAGTGGAACCTTAATATTAAGATCTGAGATAAGTTCAGGACTGATTCCAAAAACAATATCTGGATGAATAGCATTTTTGTTCGAAACAAATGCCTTGTCCCTCCAGATAAGATTGATCATATCAATAACATAACTGTTATGAAGATCAGTAAAAATCTTAGTCTCGTGTTGCCTTTGTTTTAACACCTCTTTACAGATATTGATATAATCACATAGTTTTGATATTACCAGAGCGTCTGAATGAAGAAATAATGAATAGAATAAAATGGGTGGGAAAATCAATACGTCTGTAGGCAATATTACTGATACTTTAATAATCTTAGTCATAAAATTTAGTATGGTATGAATATATTCCGTATGATAATTGAACACTTCTAACCTTATGATAAATTTGGAAATTATGTTTTTAATACAACAGGAAATCTCAGTTGAGTTGGTTTCTGTGATGGTATTTGTTATTGAATTTAGAATTGAGTCCAGAAATTTGATATTCCAATGCATTTTTTTGGACTTGGAATTTTCAAGATAAATATTTGTCAACTTTTCGATAAATATAGGATCGGTTATTCTTGGGACAAGTCTCCATACTGGATCATCATCTAATGTTTCATCTTCAGATAATCTTTTGGAAACAACGTTATCGAAAAAACATTGAGGGAAATGTCCAGTTCTTAATATATAATTAACCATATTTTGTAAAAAAACCTGGCTCACTGTGTCGGTTCCTAGTAAAGTCAGATATAACCATTTATCTAACTCCTGAATGTCCTGTTTGGAGGAACTAATGATATACTGAAAGAGTTTTGATTCATCATTTGCAAGCATGAATATATCGTACAATGCTTTGTGTTGATCAAGTGATTCTTTCGATGGTAACTTCAACATTTTTCTTTTCCTTTCACGTTCTAAATAAATGTTTTCTTCCGCGTGATGAATCTTTTTAGAAGTTTCCAATAATAATGTCAATTTGTTTACATATTCTCTATTTGGTTCTTGTATTTCGACATAAGAAGTGAAATTATCTAAAACATCATTTGGTTTGATTCTCTTGAAAATCGCTAATAAGCTACTAGCATACCTATCATTCGAAAACTTTGTAAATATATCAAATACTTTAGTTATTCGTGTCTTTGTTATGACGTTTGGGGTGGCAGTTAATGCAAGTAAAGAAAAGATTCTTGGTCTAAGAAAATCAAATTCAAAATGTGCAAGTAAATTACCATAAATTCTTGTGAAAATTGATTTGTTTGCAACAAATGGCAAGATATCAATTAACCAGTCACATATAAAACCTTGAATGATATATGAAACTTTTCTTCTTTGGCCTTTGAACTTTGGAAACCCCAGAGAACTAACAATATCCAATATCAAAGAATCTGGCAACGGATGTTTAAAGTAAAGATAGTTCTTTATAATATGTTTTTTAAGTGAATGTGAGATTGGGTATGTTGGATCAAGTACTATTTCAATTAGATTCTCAATAGAACTAATATCCAGCCCGAATTCTGAGATATTTAGAGAATCTAGTCTTTCAAATGATTCAGTGATCTGTTGTGAATCTGGACAACAATGGAGATTTTTGTTTTTTAGTATTTGGAACTTGAGTTTTTGTCAGAAAAGATTAACACATACTTTCCAGTAAGTCTTTGATTATTCCCTTTGCTTTCTCCATTATTGCTTCGTAAGGAAAACAGACCTTTTCGATCAATTGTACTTGTTTTGTATTTTTGTCTGATTAATTATATGACCACAGAAAATCTTAAAAAAATTTGGAGAAACCCTAATACAATACACGTGACTGTTAATTCTCTGCATACTTGTGCATATCAGAGGTCCAACTTCCATGACAACGTGCGTTGAATCTTGTGTATTATTTATTTTTATTTATTTATTTATTTTTTTTTTTTTTGGTTTGTTTTGAAATCAACAATTCTCAAGCTTCAAAGCATCTGTTAAATTTAATAAGAATTGTTGGGTATTGTGTAAAATTTGTTGTCTCTTAGATAATTTTTCTCAGTGCCAGATAGGTTTTAACGCTTCCATCTAATTTACAGAATTTCCGCATTCGTTATATTGAATTTGTTTATGTTTTACCGGATTCGGACAAAGAATCTACTTGTGTCCAAACAATTGTTGTTTACTTCTTTCCTGATCCGATCAACACAATGCAGGATTCTCTTTTTTAAAATAATAAAATTTCAACAACATCATAATCGCTTCAAGTACAACCCACTCAAGTTCAACACCTTCATTGAGAAAAAGATATATATTTATATCAGGTAGAGCCTTTTTGAATTCAATCCAAGGTTACGTAGCTTAGAACCAAATTTTCATAACGCATATTTTACATTTCAGTCGTTTTAATACATCAAATATCAACATTTTTTTTTATACATTTCATCTTTGTGGTTCATTTATTAGTACCATTAAAATTCTGAGAATATAAAGAAATAGCAATTCTTATTATACTTTAATTTTGTCATACTATCATTTTTATCATAGAGACTTCATTTTTGTTTTCTTTTTTTTTTTGGATACTTTTCTTCTTTCTTTATTAACACCTTCAACTTTTTTTTATCAACTATGGCTGCTGTAAGAGGTCAACCATTACAAGCGCTAGGCTCCAAAGAGTTGAATGCCAGATCACAGCACAATATCACGCCTTTGAAATCGACAAGAAGGGTTAATGATGAAAACGCTCTTCCTTTCAAGGAACATCAACAGCAACAACAACCAGTGATGGATGAAAACCATGCAAGAAAGGAAAAAGCCAAAAGAAAAAAGGAAAAACTGTCAGCTTTGTGCAAGACACCACCTTCTTTGATTCGTACAAGGGCAGGTAAGGACTACAGAAGAGGCTTGTTTTTAGGGGAAGGAGGGTTTGCTAGATGTTTTCAAATCAGAGATGACAGCGGCAAAGTGTTTGCTGCCAAAACAGTCGCAAAGGCTTCCATTAAAAATGATAAGACCAAAACTAAACTTTTGTCAGAAATAAAGATCCACAAATCTATGAACCATGCTAATATTGTCAAATTTATAGACTGTTTTGAAGATGATGTCAATGTTTATATTTTGTTGGAAATTTGTCCAAACCAATCTTTGATGGATCTTCTGAAGAAAAGAAAGATTTTAACAGAGCCAGAGGTGAGATTCTTCATGACCCAGGTTATTGGTGGTATCAAGCATATGCATACAAGAAGAGTTTTACATAGAGATTTGAAGTTAGGCAATATCTTTTTTGACCCTGATATGAACTTAAAAATTGGTGATTTTGGTCTTGCCGCCGCCCTTAAGGAAGATAAGGAAAGAAAATACACTATCTGTGGTACTCCAAACTACATTGCCCCAGAGGTATTGACTGGTAAGAATGTTGGACATAGTTACGAAGTAGACATTTGGTCAATCGGTGTTATGATTTATGCTTTATTACTTGGTAAACCACCATTTCAATCAAAAGATGTTGGTTTGATTTATGATAGAATTAAAAAAAATGACTTCTCCTTTCCTGAAGATAAGCCATGTTCTCTGGCTGCCAAGGAGTTGATTCAAGCAATATTGAGTACAGATCCTTTGAAAAGACCAAGCTTAGACGAGATATTGGAATTTGATTTCTTCAAGGGTGAGTTCCCAGCAAGTATAACAACAGAGTCTTTGATAGGTACTCCAAACTTTCATGGTCTTGATAAAATGACCTCACAGATTAACTTCATTAACTGTAAGAAGGCAGCAGGTCTCATCCAGCAACCTACTAAAAATCCAGTTGAAATTTTGAGGACTGATTTAGAATCAGAAAAGCCAATGGCAATTCTTCCACAATCATTGTCACCAGGTAACACCAAGAGCAAATACAAAGAAATCACAGAAACTACCACTAGAACTAGAAAGTTCGAAGAGTTATCTACAAAGATCGGCAAATCCAGAAGACTGGATGATGGAAGTAGAAGTACAACTGGTCAACACGTGAGGTTTTCAGAAACCATTTTAAAACACGATTGTCTCACAACTTTGAATGGTATGTTATCTGCAGAAAGAGAATCAAGACTAAGAAACACCCGGTCACAGTTTATAGAATGCAAAACTCCGGTACTTATAAGTAAATGGGTGGACTACACCAACAAGTATGGGTTTTCGTATCAGTTCTCAACAGAAGATGTTGGTGTCTTGTTCAACGATGGAAGTACTCTGCTCAGAACCAACAGAAATGACCACTTCTGGTTTATCACAGATGACCCAGTTGAAGGTTGGTTAGCCTCAGAATATCATATTAATGAGATTCCAAATGAATTAACTAGACAAGTGGAAATTACAGAATTTTTTGCCAACTATATGAAGGTAAATCTCTGTAGGGTTTCCACAAATGACGAACTTTTGAACGACCACGAGGAGATCTTCTTGAGAAGATATACCAGATCAGATCATTACGTGATGTTTGAAATGAGTAATGGTTCCGTGCAGTTTAACTTCAAGGATCACAACAAAATTTGCATTTCACAGGCTGGTTCTGTTTTCACATATATCTCTCCAGATCGTTCCTCTGAAACATGTCTGTTATCTACCATCTACAGAGAGGGATACATTCCTAACGTTCAACATGATATTGAGCTTCAGTCGAAACTTGAAGCTATTAAAGAGGCTTTGAGGGAAAAAATAAATCAGCATTAGTTAAATATATATATAACAATTCATATGCCATTAATCATTAATATTCCCTATAATTTCAATTTAACATGAATATATATATAGTGAAAAAAAAAACTCCCCAAATATTTAATAAAGTATGTAAATAATCTACTTATATAGCAATTTTAAAGATTTTTCATGTTCCTCCTTTAAACCAAGCTTCCATAAATCGTGGTTATCACCAATAACGTATGAAATTGTTCTGGATTTGAAGCCCTTTTCACCTAGGAAACTCAACTGTTCAATCACATCCTCCAAAAGAATTGCCTTACCGGTAGCAATACCATTACCTAACCCTGGGTGAATAATATTGACAACATGGATATGGAAATGATAATAGGATGGTTGATAATGGACAAACAAACGAAGCTGATCTGGGTTGATTTGACCCTTGTAATGATCAGCAACGATTTTACGGATCTTAACGTTGATACCACGTAACCATTCTTGATGAGAGATGTTTAAATCTCTCAAGGACTTGATATCCTCACGATAAACAATAGCCAAAAGGTACAAGGAGTCCATGTTGATACCATCCCATTTCATATCTGGAGAAAGGTTGAACCCATCTTTATCTTGGATATCATCTTTATAAATGGTCTTCTCAGCTTCTGCGCCTTTGAAAAGGATATTTCTGACCCATTTCAAACGATCACCAATCATAGTTTGAATATATGGTTCAACATATTTTTCATACATTTCAGGAGTTTCATTGATCAAGAATTGTTGTTGTTGAGCATATTTTTTAATATGAACGGCAGTTGCTGGGTAAATTAGATTTAATTTGGCAGAAGGATTTTTTTCCAAATCTTGAACCATTGTGGTTAGGCCCCAATGATAAATATCATTCACAGTGTCCAACTTAATTTCATCGATGGTCTTAAGAAGACCAATGGCTACATCTGCGGAGCTTTGAGATTCGACAGAGAAATGGGTCTTTTCCAAAGTGATAATGGCATTTTGGGAATCAATTGAACCTAATAGGACAATAGACTTTGTTTGAGGGTTGGAAGCTAGGATTCTTTCAAAGGTGAACTTCGATATCAAGTCTTTTAGTGGCATTTATGTTTTTTTTTTTTTCTCTTGAATCATTTCTTGAACTGTTCAGTAGCAATTTATAGTTTGTATGGTGGATTAAAAAAAAATAGTGAATAAAATATGTGTGATTAGTAAGAATTGGTGGGAAATGTTAACCATGTATGATCAAGATATATTACAGTTGTAGTGGATACTTCAGAAGATAATAATTTGGAAGAACTTTCACTTCATATTTTTAGGTTGAAAGATGTTCCTCAAACTTCAAATCTATGAGATTTGATGTCATAATCTAATAACTTTCGGGTATTTTTTAAACCAGAAGCTACCAAGTAATTTTTACATGTACGATTTAATTGTCTTCGTAAATCTACAATAATAATAATATTCCATAATAAATCTTGAAGAAGAAAAAAAAATAAATACCCAATAAAAATTATATTAAATAATCCCAGAAACTTCAAGAACTTATACTCTATAAATTATCCATTTTTTGAACTTGTGGAATTCTGGGGGAACGTAACAACTTGTTAACGGAAGAAGTAACTTAGTTAGAAGCCTTGTTAACAGAAGCAGTTAATTGAGCTTGCTTGACCAAGTTTTGTGGAGCGTCCATGACTGGTAACATAACTTCGATCAATCTGATCTTGTCGTTCTTAGCGAAGGCAGCATCATTGGCTAAAGCGTTGAATTCACCAACAGTGTCAACTCTTAAGGATTCGTAATCCTTAGCACCGAACAATTCTAACAACTTTTGGTGGTCCCAGTTTTGGATATCGTTGTAGCCAGCCTTTTCACCGTGAATCAATCTTTCAATGGTGTACCCGTCATTGTTCAAAACAAAGATGTATGGAGTCAAACCCCATCTGATCATAGTGGAAATTTCTTGAACAGTCAATTGTAAGGAACCATCACCGACGAATAAGATGACTCTCTTTTCTGGGTCGACTTCTTCAGCAGCGGCAACAGCACCTAAGGCAGCACCGACAGAGTAACCAATGGAACCCCACAAGACTTGGGAGATACCAGTGGTGTTGTTTGGGAATCTGGTTTGAACGATACCGAAAGCAGAGGTACCGGTTTCGGTGATGACAACATCACCTTCTCTGAGCCAAGAACCAACAGCAGTCCATAACCATTCTTGGGTCAATGGAGTGTGATCTTCAGTTGGGGTGTTGATCAACTTGGTTTGTGGGACTGGTTGTGGAACGTAGGACTTGACAACTGGAGCAATAGCCTTGTTCAACTTTTGTAAGACATGCTTAAATTGGATACCTGGGAAGGTAGCGTTCTTAATCTTGATATGGTCAGAGTGGAATTCGACAATGTTCTTGGTCTTGTAAGAATAAGAGAAAGAACCGGTGTTGAAATCAGATAATAACGCACCAACAGATAAGACTAAATCGGCGCTTTCAACAGCTTCCTTGACGTCTGGATGAGACAAGGTACCAACGTAAACACCACCGAATCTTGGATGTTGCTCGTTGACACCACCCTTACCCATTGGAGTGGTGAAAGTTGGGAATTGAGTGATATCGATCAATTCTCTAGTTTCTTCCTTAACATCATGACGGGAAGCACAGGCATCAACTAAGATGACTGGGTTCTTAGCATCCTTGACCAAATCTAAGATGGTTTCAATGACTTCAGCTTCAGCTTCAGCGTTGTTCAATTGTAAGGATAAGTCAATTGGAGTGTTTAACAAATCGGAGGAGACAAAGTCGTCGACTAAGTTGGCTGGTAAAGCTAAGTAAACTGGTCTTTGGTTGACGTAAGCTTCTCTGATACAACGATCAATTTCAGCTGGAGCAGAGTGAATATCCTTGATGAAAGCGGTAGTATGAGAGATGTTGGAAGACATTCTGTGGAAAACAGTGAAATCACCGTTACCTAAGGTGTGGTGTAACAATAATTGTTTGGCTTGGGAAGAGATGGATGGGACACCGACAATGTGTAAAAGACCAACGTGTTCAGCGTAAGAACCAGCAATACCGTTTAAGGCAGACAATTCACCGACACCAAAGGTGGTGATGATGGCGGCTAAACCCTTGACTCTGGAGTAACCATCGGCAGCGTAAGCAGCGTTCAATTCGTTGGCATTACCAGCCCATCTCATACCTGGGACTTCGTAAATCTTGTCTAATAAGGACAAGTTGAAATCACCTGGTAAACCGAAAATGGTTTGGACCTTGACTTGGTTTAATCTTTCAAAAAGATATTTACCTAATGTAATTTCAGACATTGTTTTAATTAATTTTGTGTGCTTTTTATGCTAATAAGTTTGGGGAAAACTTCTATGAGGGGCTTAATTATTAAGACATAGTTTTGTTGAGAGAGATAGAAATTGGGGATTTAGCTCTATTTAATACCTATTACAAAATGTGGAAAACATCACCTCTCATGTCAACCATGCCACCATGTAATAATATTATTAAAAAAAAAATTAAATTAATGAGTTTAGATCTGAATAATATTCATTTTTTGAATCGAGTTTTATGCAATGTTTGAATTATTAAAATCACAAGTGGAACCAGACTTTTACTCCTTTTGCGCGACTATTCCCAAATCAAGCCTATTTTTCCGATCAGAAGGTGTCGATTTAAGAAAATCACGCCCCAGCCGCGCATAATCTTTTATTTAAGCTGGAAAAAACCTTACCAAAATTATGTATACTTATGCGTAGACAGCGGGAAAAACTAATTTTTTTTAGGTTTTTTTGTACGGCGCAACCCAAACGTAGATTGTCTTGAATTTCGTTGAGAACTTTTGTGAAAGTCTTGGATCAGATGGCTTGATGGGCTTTTAGGACCTGATTGGCTGACTTTAGTTTCACTATTCCCGATGTTTTCTTATGAATTACCTACCTTAATTGTTGTTGTTACAACTTCGCCTATTACGGATTATAGTTACGAAGTTGGTTACTATTCTATATCCTCGTGATATCCATACATCACGTGCTTTGTTTTCACTTCCGAGGTTATCAGATTGCCAGTATTTGACAACTTTATAGACCTGAGTACTAAACTAATGGTTTTTCAATTATATATCTGAATAATTGGATTCACACTCCAACAAAGAAAAAAAGGGGGGGGACCGCTATCTAATATTAATATATTATAACAACTAATTTCAACAATGGTACGGATTTTCAGACTTCCAACGCATTTGAACTGTGCAGGTTCATATATCTTACGTCGCTCATTCATCACCAGCAGACCAATTTTTTTCAAGAACCTTCAAAATCTTAAGAATTCAGTGTCTTCTGATCAAACATATATCATATCACGACAACTAACCCATCCACCAGCCCTTTTCTATGAGGTTGTCAGTGACGTCTCAAGGTATAAAGAGTTCATTCCATATTGTACGGATTCTTTTATAAATCAAAGAGATGAAAAGACCAATTTACCTACTGTTGCTGGTCTTCGTGTTGGTTTCCAAAGCTTTGACGAGGAATTCACTTGTAATCTAAAGTGTTCAAAGAACATAATCATTGCTGAATCCATCACACATTCTCTTTTTGATAAGCTTTACACAAAATGGACCATTATTGAGAATTCTAAAGGTACTACTTCTATGGTTTTAGAATTAAGATTCAAATTCAAAAGCATGATATATAACAAGATTAGTTCTGTCTTTGCAAAAAAAGTTAGTGATTTAGTTATTAAAGGCTTTGATGATCGTGCTTTGCAACTAAGACGTGAGCAAAGAAAGAAGGAATTACACATATAGAAAATTAATCTATACTAAATTAAAAATAAAAAAATGAAAAAAAAAAAAAATTATTTAAATTAAGTTCTGGAAGTGGGCATTTCAAAAATATCAGCCATGATTTTATTCCAATTATTCGAATATAATTCATCGAATTTTAAATTAGTAGAAACCAATTTCTTGAAGACTTCACTTACTTGGAATTGAGTTTCTTGGAAAAGTACGAATTCATAAAGAATAACCTTTTTAATTAACCAATCTCTGTTAGTTTGGATTTCTACTTCTTTCTGAATCCGGATAATCTCATCTTTAACTTTATCCACGTCATTTCCCTTGACCTCAGGTTTTCCTTGAAATGATCTAAGTCTATCGTGTAATTGTTGTGTTTTAAGATTTAATGCTGGGATTTGATTTCCACCTGTGCGTTTGTATCTATCAATTAAATTCATGAGACATTGTAAATAATCACCAAATTTCTTAAATTCCTTATGAATATCGTTCACAAAACTCTGTCTTTTCTTATGAATAA
The DNA here is from genome assembly GCA_018343995.1 of Waltiozyma sp. UFMG-CM-Y6624. Lineage (NCBI taxonomy): Eukaryota > Fungi > Ascomycota > Saccharomycetes > Phaffomycetales > Wickerhamomycetaceae > Waltiozyma > Waltiozyma sp. UFMG-CM-Y6624. Next base: position 58,556 of record JADIOT010002721.1, read on the forward strand.
GTTCTTGAGATTGAGAATAGCCTTTAGAAACATCGGTTAGACCATCTGAGATCTCATGAACAGTGGTACTATTATCAATTGAATAAAGGCCAGGAAGACATTGGTTGAATCTTGTGATTGATTTTGTGAATAATTCTTCATCTTTTTGATACATTTCCAATCTTTTCTCAAATCTTTCTATTAAAATCGTCATGTTTTTCCAAAGTTCAAAAGCCTTCACCAAAGGCTGACTAATTTCATTCCATCTTTCGATGTATACTTCGTCCCATTGAGCCACAAATGAATTATCTATTGTTTGATTCAAAAACTCTTCATTTTGATTATAAATTGCATTTTTCCTCCAATTTGCCAAATCTGTTGGGACACTGAGAAACATCAATACCAATTCATCCCTTCCTAAAACTGGATGTCTCACGATCTGATTCATAAATCTACGAAGACCAAGTAATCGCTTCCCCATAAATATTGTTTCACTATTGGAATATCCAATTGATTTAGGTGGTAAATCAGGAATTAAACGGAAGGGATATTTCTTCAACAACGTTTCAAACAACCAGAAAAAATCAGAGTATCTTCTAATAACTTTGCTACCTGTTCTCACTTCACTGAAACTTGCATCTGGATCATCATTATCATTGAAAAGAAATCCTAAGTTCTCAATAAGATAATTTGTATGTTTAAACAACAAACCTTCCTTTTCAGGAATTTCTGTAATTAACACAGTGTCTGATCCCAAAGGATTGAACTCTGCTCTAATAGAATTCATCCATGAATTAAATCTATTGGAATGGGTTGTTACTCCTCCTCTTCCTCCTCCTCCTCCTCCATTTTGTTCAGTATGGACATGAGTTGTATTATCATTATTATGTGAAAGATTTTCACTGGATGAGAGAATATTGTGGTTTATAGGTTGCTCCCCCCAAATTGAAGAGTTTATATCCCGTGATTCATTAAGTCCCCAAGTTGAAGAACCATTGGATGATTTTCGTATGTTGGGTGGATCAAGAAGTGGCGAAGAGGTACGAGGAGGATCTGAAGGATCGTCCCAGATAGATACCACTGGATCTGTATTGTATATGTTAGACATATTCTATTAAAAAAAAAATGGAACGATAGTCTTTTTTTCTTCCTATAATAGGATAGATATGACTGTTCTTTTAATTAATTAATAGTATTAAGCATTGTGTACAAAACCTATACGAAGCCTTATGTGTGGCAAGCCAGGAAACGGGGGGGGGGGGACGGGGGGGGGGCGGGTTTCCCGGGGATTGGGGGG
>JADIOT010002723.1:0-33203 GCA_018343995.1 Waltiozyma sp. UFMG-CM-Y6624
ACCATTCTTCAATTTCAAGTAAATATCCTTACCGTGATAAAGGGCACAGTGGACCAAGATGGCAATCACAGCGGCAAAGTTCAAGGCATAAGATAATAAGTAGGAAAATGGAATGAATAGTGGAGAGTACTCCTTGTATTTCTCCAAATTTATAGTGAAATCTTTGTTTAAGATCTTAGTAACATCGTACTTTTTTTGGTACCTGTCAAATGTGGAAGTTGAGATCACAGGTAAGTATTTAGCGTCAAACCTGTTGGTGAAGTAAAGAATTGGTAAAAGAACAATGAAGAAGATGAAAACAGAAGCATAAGTGTTAGTGATTACCCAGAAAGGTGTAGCAAAGACAGATCCAGACATAGCTTGGGAGATCTGAGTGTAGTCGAACGTCACTGGAATAGCACCAATACCACCATTAACACCAAAAATGAAATTAAGAACAAAATCGCTTCTAGTCTTTGCACTCCATAACACAAAGTTAAAATAACCTAGAGCTTTAAAGATGAAACTTGGAAACCAATACCAGACAAAAGACCCAATAGCCACATAAGAGAAGAACTTATAACGGGACATCGACCAGCCATTAATAGTCTTCTCAACATTCCCAGCATGTAGAGTTTCGAATAAAGATATTGAGATTAAAGTTTGAGGCCAGATAGCAAAGGCAGGTTCAACGACAAATCTTCTAGTCAATCCGGCCAAACCATAACCTAAGATTTGAGAGGTCCAGACCAATAAAATTTCATATCCAGCACCAAAGTCTTTATGGTAAAAGTTGGTCTGGGCGATCAAAATATTAGTAGCGTAAGCATTTGAACCTGATAAGGAGACACATATAGTCAAGATACCATGTTCCTTGATAGTATATGGACCAGGGTTCAAGTTAAACCAAGAATAACGGAATCTGATATCTGGCATGACCCATGCGAGGAATTTACCAATTGGATATGAGATAACTTGGGCAACAAGAAAATTAATCGTCAAGGATGGATAACGTAAAGAGAAGAACTGATTGACACCACTAAAAATCATGACGAAAATCGTTGTTAAAAACCAAGTTCTCCAGTGATTGATCTCAATACTTGAGTCATCTGTGTTTGGAACGACTTCACGGACTTCCGGATATGGCGAATTGTCCATATGTTCGACATTTCCCTCGATAAAAGAAAGATCATCTGAATCTATCTCTATGGATACCACTTCTGAATTGATTTGTTCTTTGGATTCTTCGGCTAGCCTGCCTTGATTGTCATCTTCTGAACTGGTAGTTAAAATCTTAATAGCTTCTTTCTCTTCATCTTTGGTATCGGATGGATACCCTGAGTAGTGGATGTTCTGTTTCTCTACTACTTCTGACATGGTGAATAGATCTAATTAGAACGCTTGGATGAATGGAAGAAAACTTCTAATTTGCACTTTTAAATTTATTAACATCATTGTGTTTCACAGCTCGGGGGGTATACAAGTTATATAGATAAGAAATTTTTACTTTTAAATTGATATGAAAAGTGTATCGTGATTCAAAGCCATATTGATGCCAGGGTACTTCATTTTCAGTTGTCAAAAGCTCGGATGTACGATAGACATATCCACAGTTTTTTTTTGCAAATCCCAATAGTAAATCCTGCATTTAAACACTATAACTGTTTATCAAACGACTCCAAGAAGGTGATTTTCGGATAAACTAGTTAGAAACTAAGAATTATAACCGATTCCATCTTTTTTTTTTTTCATTTAGAGATATAATACATTTACAATCAATTTAAGAGATACATCTTTCTAAAAGCTTTTTGGTAAGTTATCCTGAGTCCCATAGCTCTATATTTCGGGTCGTTCGACGGCATGGACTCATATGCTGCCACTCAAATCGGGGACTGGAGTATGATCTCCGTTCCTCTTGTTAAACAGTATCATAATAGCAAAAAGCTGCATAAAAAAATAACACAAAATAGAGCTTTGGAAACCGTAAATGATATCAGGACAAATTGGTGACTTAAATAAATCGTTAGAAATAATAATGTATAAATTTAACTTCAACATCTAATTACATGACAAATAATTAATCAAATCTACATCTAATGCTTAATTATGTAGTCAAGACCCAACCAAGACTTTATAAAGGCTTGTCCTTAGATCAATCGAAGAAACCTAAGCTCGAATACCAAAATCATCAAATAAACCAGGAAAATCTAATTCCATTGCAATTCTAGGCAGGGCCATTCATTTATCCTTAAAAAATTTCAGTTATCCTTCATCTTGGTTCGATCTCAAAATCTTGTGTTAAAATGACGAATAAATTTGCAATTTTTCAATTTCTGACAAAACTGTGGCGGTTTTTTAAATAATCGGATATGCATGGTATGAGGAGAATTAATGCACAAGAAAAACAGATTTCCGAGGGGCTTCTCTCACTCTGTCACGTTTAAGCTCGAGAAAAATATCCGAGGGCTTAGATCGACTTTGATGAAAACGTAGGCACAAGTCAGGCAATTTATATAAATCTAAAGTTCTTTTTTTGTTGTATAAATTGAAGATATACATCAATTGAATCATCGTGGTAAAGTATTGCTACATTACTGATCATATTTAGATCGAAAACGCAACTATTCACCAAAAAATTCCTTTAAAGGTACTAATTTGGAAAAAAAAATAAAAATGGATGAATTAGGTGAGCTACAAGCACCAGCAGTTTTAGGTGGTGGTGGTGGTAAGAGAAATCGAGCCTTATCAGTAACAAGAACCACCAATCAACAAATAGACAGGATGGAGAGATCATTAGATCGATTGCAGTCCTTATACCAAGAAATTCAAGTCGATTGGCCTCAAGGTGTGCAACCACATTCAAATCCTTTAGAAATCGCCTTACCATTATTGGACACCACTTCAGTTGGTTTGGCACATAAGAAAGCGGAATTTATTGATTTAAAAGATAGATTGTCGGATGCTTTACAAACCACTGTTACTGAACATTATCAAGCATTCAATGATAGTGTTGGCTCATATCGTACTGTTGTTCAAAACATCGCCAATTCCAAACAAACAGTTGCCAAAATTAGAGATTCTATTACAGATTCAGTCAATGATTTGGATCAAGTTACTAATAACGAAGAGCTGAGAAATCTTAATGAGAATGTTAAGAATTATAATGAAATGATTGCCATTTGTACTGCCATAGAATACTTACAGAAGGCTCCTAATGATTTAGAAAACTCATTCAATGATAAGAATTATTCCAAGACTCAGAGTATCCTGAGTGATGTTTCCAAAAGGGTCAATCGATACGAGCTATGGCGACTTCCTGCATTATCTAATCTGAAGGAATACTATAAAACTCAAGAACAGCATCTGTTTGAAATCTTGGTCGAAGAGCTTCATAATATCATGTACTCAAAGACCGACTTCACACATATGGATATTAAATCGTTGAAGGGGTCGCAGACATGTCAGTCGTCTTACAATGCCGAACAACGGTTATTGGGCTCTGTAAGTATTGACATTGGGGAAACAGCAAGCCTTTTGCATGCCAAGTATGATACGTTTATCAATTCCTTTATAGAAGCACAAGGTGATGGGGGTAATGCTTTCAATGATAAACCAACAGCCACTCAATTCAACTACATTAGATTTGATGATGATTCCAATCCCTTTCATCAGATCTTGAAAGTGCTCAAACTTATCACCAAAGCCGGTAACTTACCACTTGCTTTGGAAATCATCACTCAAAGAGTCACTAGTGAAATGGATCAGTTGATTAATAAAGTCATTGAGGATTTGAAATTGAAATATCCTAAGTTAATCAAATCTTTGAATACAAGCATCTCCAATAATAGTAATAGCAACAACAACAACATTAACAGTAATAATATCAAAGGCAATGGGATCACTGTTAATGATTCATTATCTTCCTCATCTTCAGCTGATTTGATCCTTGTTTCCGAATTGTTTTGGAACTTCTTTAGAAAGATCTTGTTCTTTTTCCAAGCCGTTAAATCAATAGTTGTCATCAGTGAAACACTACAGCCATCTTTGAAGAAAAACGTTGCTTCTTTGGAATTATTGAAACTGTGGAATATAATGAAGGACGAGATTGAGCGATTCATAATGGCTTACATTTCTACAGAAGATTCCAATGACTTGAAAAAAACAACCTCAATCAATAATCAATCGGTTCAAGAAACTTCTTCTTTTTCTAAAATTTTTCAATTCTATCAAGTTGATTATAACAAAGAACATTCAGACAACCTGAAGGGGGTTTTGGTCAATTTATTCCCAGGTTTGGTGAACTCCAAGGATATTTCCAAAATCGACTCGCCATACATTGAAGACTCCAAGCTTCTAAAACAGACACGTATCTTGCCTGCCAACGTCATGCATATGAAGTATATCATAGAGCCGTTTCTTTTGTTCGTTCAGGGTACAAACTTGTTAATACTGAATGAGGGCACACTTGAGTTTTTCAATAGGTTTATGGGCACTAAGTTCCTTCCTTTATTAGAAGAGCATTTTGTGAATTACTATATTGAAGAGATTGAAGGGATTGACTCTTTGGAGATTTACAAACAAGCTAATTACGATGATGATGATGATGACGATGACGAATTAGAAAATGAGAAGTATCTATTGTTCGTTGTGGAATTCAAGTTCTTCTTGGATGAATTGTGTATCTCATTGAATGCCTCTTCTCAATTTAGACCAGATTTTGTCAAGATTATCTTCCGAATCATTTTGAAATTTATTGACAAGATTAAAGATATTTATAAAGAAATTTTCAACGAACTTATTAACTTCCTTGAACCAAATAAGGAATTTATTTTATTACTTACAAACTCGACCCGTTACGTGGTTAGTAAAGCCAAGATTAGGAGAGATGTCATCAATAGAAACGAATATCAAAACAATCGAATAATAAAGAACTTAAAATACTTGGACAATTCCCTTACATTCATCATTCGACTTTTGAGCTCCAATTTGATCAAAACCAATCCAGACATAGGTAAAACTGACGGCAACTTATCACACATTGAAAAAGTCAGAAAGAACTGGTATTTTTTGGAAATCAATGACATTGGGGAGAATTATGGAATCACTTTATTATCAAACCATGATTTCACGTCTGTTCAATCTATGAAGAACCAGCATAAGATTATCTTGGACGATGAGTTGAGACTGAATTTTAGCAATACAATTGTTTTGAATGTTCAGAAGATTCAAGGTGATGTTAGAGCCGTTATGGATAAGTATAACACCATTCTTTCACTGATATAGAATTTCAAGCAATATATAAAATAACATCAATTAATCTTGATCCAGATACACATATATAAACACACACCTTATGTCTATTTAAACGGCCAAGTATCCGTTCTCATCATAACCGTAATATATTTTGGCATCATCAGTCAATTTTGAGCACACTTCAGTGACTTGGTCAATAGTAACACCCAATTCGGAAGCAACGTAAGTGACTTGGACACCTTCAGGCATAGAAGGAGTATTGGCAGCGATACAATTGAAAACCCTATCAATCAAAGTGCCAGTACTGTTATTGTTGCTGTTGTTATGTTGTGGCTCTTGAATAAATAATGAATTACCTTGATGTAATTGAGAGGTAACACCATTTGACCCGGCACCCTTAGATGCCAAGTAAACGTCAATAGCAGCCAAATGATGATAAATTATCTCATTATAATCATTAATAGGTCTAACAACACAGTGTTGCAAGGTTCTTTTCCCACTGAAGTCATTAACTGCACCAGAGAAATGATAATATTCGCCCTCTTTAATAAACTTATGAGATTCTTCATCACCATTCTTTGGCCAAAGTGTAATGTTTATAGACCCGGTTCCATCCTCAATAGAAACTTGTAATCTAGTAGTAACTTCACTTAAATTACGAACGACACCAACACATGAAACCATACTTAATTCCATACCATGACTATTGAATTCCCCCTCTTGTACTGATTGTGCACTGTCATTGATTTGTTTGATAGTCACTGGTGTAATACTGTTCTTTGTTTGTGTTTTGTGAGTTTGAGATGAATTGGTGTTATTGATATTGGTTTCAAATCCACCGCCACCATAATTGGTTTCTCCATAATTGCTTTGGTTGTAATCACCACTGTATGCTTGATAGGCTATAGATTGAGAGTTAGTGACTGATCTGTGGAGATTTCAGGGAGAGATAATAGTACATACTAGACATTGGGTTGTTTGTGTATTTTATAGATTTGAACTGTCCATGTTAAAATCTCGATTAAATCAACGACTGGAACCTCAACTTTATGTTTGGTGTTTTTTTCCCTAAATTTAAAATCATGGCGGGTGTCGCGTAGCACATTTGAAAATTTACGCGTCTGCCCAGAACACAAGCTTCTCACGTGACCCGGTGTCACGTTTCTCATATATATATTTATAATTAATATTGTTTGTCGATTTTACTGTTAATATTTTGATAACATTATTCATTAGACATAAAAAGTATATAGTAGAAACATCCGGTGTTGAAAATCTGTCTTCCAATATCTATGTCGCCTAATCAGGCATCAACCTGATCATGATCATGAACTGGAGTATTTCTAGCACTATTCGGTGCAATTGTGGATGGTGTATTTCTTAAGTACCTATGGTCAATCTCAAACAAGGGATGATTATCTTCAATATAAGAGATTCCATCCTCTCCATCAATCGTATCCTGAGTTATATTGGTAAGGTTCGTCATCTGTGGATTCAAAGATGTCATTTCGAACAAAGAAACATCATCTCCAGAAGCTTGATTTGGGAAAGGCGTATGTCTTCTTAGAACAAATTTCTTTAAATTATCAGATACCCATACTTGAGCCTTACAAAGACCGTCGACAAAACTGAGGAAATTTGTGGATTTCAAAATGTAATAATTCGAAACGGAGGTTGAAGAGAGGTTTTCCTGGTTGATGGCGATTGTGTTAGATCTCTTATTACTCTTAGATCCGAATGGCTTATACCTTGAATCTCTAGCAAAACTATCATTAGATATTTTTCTACCAATTATGGTCTTCTTCTCATATTTAACTTCCAAAGTTCTGACAGAATGCAGCCATTCCCAAACGACAATAGAACAACAAAGCTTTGAAAATGAGAAAATGTAATTTGCCCAGTTCTTCAAAAGCGTCGAACTGATATCAAGTGATAAGAACACAAAAGGTGTAAGCAAAGTAATCAGGCAAAATATAGTCATTGGTAACACCTTGGTATGGAACACAAACTTCAATCTCTGCTTAGCATATATCATCACTTCCAATACAAAAAATATCATGACTAAGTAATCTGAAGTCCAATGAATATACTTGAAGACATGGAAAAGTCTGGACTGTGCTTTTGTCTCAGTATCCATAGCAGCAGCCAATATGTTATAAGCTGTGTTGATAGCAAATGTAACAACTGCAATTGACAAACCCATGATTAATGCCTTGCGCCTATTATGTATCTTATTCATTTGTACAACTAAATCAACCCAGGAAACGTAAATTAAAAGAAATAATATCGTTCTAACAACAGAAATATCCTTAGAAAAAGTAATCATACTATTAATCTCATCAATGTTTGTAAAATTAGATGCAATCTGATACTTTAGGATCTCCGTCAGTCTTGAAACGACAACTGTATACGTACAACAAGAGTACAGAGTCACCAACAACAAAGAGTTTGGAACAGAATTAGAAGAAAAAATCAAAAGTATTAATATCATCCAGGTGGCAGTCACGATGCCACAAAGAACGAAAGAGAAGGCAACAACACCACCCACAAATGGATCCTTTGTGAATATCGTATTCTCTAATATCGGAATATATGATTCAATAGTTTGTGCTATAATGGTGGCGTTCACTGAAGAATTGGTTATATTAGTGATATAAAATGCAGGATATGTAATATTATAATCTGTGGTTCTACCAGATAGAAGTTCATAGATGTCCAGTGTTCCTAGTTCTTCTAGAGAATGATAGATTACCTCCAAATGTGATGGATTAGGTGTTATTTTCAACATAGTTCATAGTTTGGTTATTCTAGAATGATGTGATGATGAAATATTAAAGGCTGTTAATCTGGCAGTATTGCTGGGAAAAAAAAAAAGGAATATCTGTGGAAAAAAAAATATTATTAATGATAAATATTAGAATGAAAGATGGACTATCAACTTTATGTAAGTTGAATAATAGATGCAATATAAAAAGTTTGACTTCTATTGATGAGGAATGATCTTTTAGCGGGGGACGCAAGCGGAAAACAGAAATTTAAATCTGCTTGGAGCAAATGTCTTTCCCCGACTCGGAAGGCAGCACCAAGTTGGATTCTAATAAACGTAACATACTACAAAATTCACTTGTTTGAACTGATTTTACGCCATATAGAGCAGAAGAAATACATTAAGAGATATTAATTAAAATATTATCACTAAATTAGGTAGATTCATCGATTGAAGTCTGTTGAACCAAATGGTTTTGGTATTATGGTTGAGTAGGGAAGTGACTCCTGATATATAAGAGGACTTATTAATTATGTATAATGGAGGGTATCTAGAAGTTGAAATTCGTGTGGGTGTTATCAGTTTGGAAGGAGAATGTGTTTCCAGCTTGTTCTGGAGCTAACCCTGTTTCATCCAAATCGTCATCAGCAGAAAAGTACTTATCAACAATACTGTATGACTTTTCATAAATCTTAGCATTCTCATTGTTTTGGCAATCAAAGATCTTTTCCATACCACCACATTCTTCAATGTAAATAGAATATTCATTTTCAGGCAGACCATTAGTTTCTCTTTCAACTTCACCAACTTGTAAGATATGTTCCAATGAGTCCAATGTGACTTCGATGATCTTATTATCAGCAATGGCTAATAAATCACATAATGGCTTAATACAACCTTGTTGAACCAAGTAACGAATGATCTGTGGTTGGCTTAGACCACCAGAAGAAGCATTGGAGATAGCCCAACAAGCTTCCTTCTTAGTTTTATATTCAGCAGTGGCTAATAGTCTAATTAAAGGTGGAATCAAGTTAGCATCAATGACAGCTTGTATTTGATCAGCGTTACCAGCAGTAATGTTGGAAATAGTCCATGAGGCTTCCTTTCTGGTGGATTCCTTTGGAGAACTCAATAATGGTAATAATGCTTGTAAAACACCAGCGTTGATGGCAACTTGCGTTTGTAAATCGTTACCAGTGACAATGTTACCAATTGCTCTTAACGCTGGTGTTTGAACACTGTTGTTTTGATGACCTAGTAATTCAACTAATCTCCTTGGAATTCTGGCATCAACGACAGCTTGAATAGTTTCAGTGGAACCATCAGATAAGTAAGAGATGGCCCAACAAGCATCGATTAAAGTTTCAACATCTTGAGAATAGATCAGTTTACCAAGAGTTGGTAAAGCTTGAGAGACAATTGCCCAGTCTGGCTGAGGATTCTTACCTCTACACAAATTGGATAATGTCCATGTAGCGGTTCTGATCAAGGATAGTTTACTGGTGTTAAACAATGCAAGAACTGGTTCCATAGCATTACAAGATAACACGAAATCTCTGTATTGACAAGAGTCACCAGCAACATTACCTAAGGCCCAGATGGCTTGCTCTTTAACTTCTAAAGAGCCAGAATATAATAAGTGGACGAATTTTGGAATGGCACCAGCTTCAACAACAAATTGGGTTTGCTCAGAAGTACCAGAGGCAATGTTGGTTAAAGCCCAAGCTGCTTCTAATTGTAACAATTCTGGGGCATCAGCCATGAATTGGACTAAGTTAGGAACAATACCAGATTGGATAACAATGTCAATTGGTGGGTTACGTTCCTTGGATAGTAATTGTCTGAATTTGATGGTGGCATTCAATTGTCTATCAACGTCTCCAGAGCGAACTTCTTCAACCATAGCTGGTAATTCATTCATCAGGTTACGCAGAAAGTTGGATTCATCACTATCTAATTCTTCCTCATCTTCAGAATCTGGACCTTCCATAAGAAGGTTTCTTCTCTTAGCCAATGTTTCATCTCTTTTGGCCTTTCTTAACTCAACAGATTGATTCTCACGACGACGACGTAATTCATCTGCGTTGAATCTACTCTTGTTCTTGAAATTGGTACGACGGTGTTCTGGAACGTATTTATCGGTGGAATCGGAGTCCATTTTAATTGAATTATGTGGGTGCTATTAATTGATCAACCTATATAGTTTTGAATGTATTATGGCGGCTCTTTGCCTTTGAAAAGGTATTTTGGAAGATGCTTTAATTTTTTTTACGAAACGAAACAATAAAATATTAAAAACTCCCCGAAGAGGAAGTATTCCTGATAGTTTTCATTGAAAGCCGGGTAATCTTATAATTTTTGGTGGTCGTCTAGACAACCCCAATACCATTATGCACGTGCTAGGAGCTTTTATTCTCAGATCCCGTAATCTGGTGGATATCGTTTTTGAAGACTCATGAGTCCTTACAAGTTACTACTTTTACATTTGAACATATCGATATTATTTATATTATTTATAAAATTGATCAAAATTAAAGATTTACTTTCAAAAGAGCCATGTTTCAGACCAACGTTTGTGCTTAAATTGCGACATACAGGCGGTGAAAATTACGTGTACTTTTGTGTACCTTTTTCGCTGCTGATTTTATACTGTTGGAATTATTAATAATTTTTTTTTTTTTTTTATTTATTTATTCTGTGAAACCCTCCGTTGTCTATATATTTTTTAGGAAAAGTGTTTTTATTTCCTTTAGACTTTAGGTCAATTCTCACTAGCGACCCAAAATCCTGAAGATTTCAAACAAATTAATGGTCTAGTGTATCAAATCTACTCATAGATCACAACACTATCGACTTCACTACGACCAATTATACTCCAAGAATCAAGATGGCCTCAAACATTCTATCCACCGCAGTGGTCTTACTACAGATTATAAAGCTCTCACTTTCACAACACGTTTCTTATGCTAGCACGAATTTCACAAGCGAAAGTCTATTATGGGGGCTAGACACATCAGAAGCTACTGAAATCTGGGACTACCAGAACAACACAGTCAAGGGTATTTCATTAGGTGGTTGGTTTGTCTTAGAGCCATTCATCACGCCTTCTATTTTCGAACAGGAACAGTTTGGCAAAAATGAGTCGCTATGGCCTGTCGATGAATTCAGTTTATCAGTCAAGTTGGGCAAGGAAAAAACAAAGGAGTTGTTGGAGAAACATTGGGATAGTTATTACACAGAGCAGGACTTCGTGGACATCAAGAACTATGGATTTAATACTGTCAGAATACCAGTAGGTTATTGGGCTTTCAACAAACTTGATAATGATCCTTATGTTCAAGGCCAGGTCGAGTACTTAGACAGAGCTATTGAATGGGCCAGAAACCTGGGCTTGAAGGTCTGGGTTGATCTTCATGGCTTACCAGGGTCTCAAAATGGGTTCGATAACTCTGGGCAAAGAGGTGAAGTGAACTGGCTTAACGATAGAATGGATCCCGAATTTTTAGAGATCACTTATCGAACTTTATATGATATTTTTGGTAAGTACGGTGGTCTGAATTACACCTCTGTTGTCACGGGAATTGAGATAGCAAATGAGCCAATGGGGCCAAAATTGAATATCACGGACTTGTTAGATTTTACATACAACGCATATTACGACTACAGAGAAATACATGGCTCCAAGAATTACTTCATGGTTCAGGAGGCTTTCCAGCCAATTGGATGGTGGAATGATCAGTTGAATAACAACTACAAGAATGTTTCATATGAGTTTACAGATCAATTGGATATTGATCTTACAGATAATTATTTCCACGATATTATTCTTGACCATCACCATTATGAAGTATTCACGGATACGCAATTGGCGAAGACTTCGGATGAAAGGATTCAAGCTATTAGAGATTATGCTGGAAGTATCGGTACAACGCAGAAGTATCACAAGTCTTTGGTTGGAGAATGGTCTGCTGCTATCACGGATTGTACAAAGTGGTTGAATGGTCTTGGAACTGGGGCAAGATATGATGGTACTTTTTCAGTTGATCAACTTGTTAGTTCCGCTGAGGTTATTCAAAGAGAGGGGTTTAATCTTACGGACTATGATCCAAATTTATACGTCTCTGGGGGAAACATGACATCGGAAGAAGGTAACTCGGCTTACAACTCGACTTTAGTTGGCGGTGACATGAGTCAATTAGGAAACACTACCGCTAAATTTATTTGGGAGGGCAACAGCAAGAACAGTAACGTGACAAGAACCTGCTCCGCTGTTCAAAAATATGAGGATTTCACTGATGAGCACAAGGCAGCCATCAGAAAATTCATTGAGATTCAATTGGTTGAGTATGAACTGAACTCTGCTGGTTGGATTTTCTGGAATTATAAGACAGAAAATGCCATTGAATGGGACTTCAAAAAATTGTCTGAAAAGGGCTTGTTTCCATCGCCATTTGAGAACTATAAATATTTCTTTGAGAATGGTAGTGAGATATCTACTACTGTCAAGAATCCAAAGAAAAATGGATCAGGTTCTCTGTATTTCCTGAGTAGTACGCCTTTCTCGGTTACCTTTTTGGCATTAACAGTTACTTCTTTCTTTGTTTGAATTATTGGAAACTACAGTAATTGATTAGATATAGTACTAAATAGATGATTATCATTATTGATGTATTTTCTACACTGGAGGAAGACTCAGTAAGTAGTACAGTGATAGAAGTATATCTACCAGGCACATGATCGCTCAAGAGGTTGACACATTTCTGGCCGCAGCAGGCTTTTTAGATGCTATATTCGGAAATATTCGCGATGTCTAATTTTAAATCAATCAAAACAAAAATCCTTGGGCCGTCTGCAATTCCCAAAGTGAAAGAAAGTTTGAATTTAATTTTGAATCAAGTGAGAAGAAGCCTAAGAATTTCCAAGAATTGAAAAAGAACAAATTTTATAAAATTTCAAGGCTTGTTCTTCAATTCAGATCTCAGACATTTCACAAATTCAAGAAATTCTCGAAAAGAAACCTAATTGTCTGTAACGAGAGCCCAATCACAATGAAGCTATTAAACCTCAACGTAATAACGTTGCTAACAGCAATCAACTTTCTCAGCTCTGCAACATCAGCCATTACCTTAGATATTACATCCAAAACTTCTATCTGTAGTGCTGGCTCTCTTATCGCAGCTGGTATTATGGACTACTATGAAGGTAACAGATATGGTGGGACAGTAGGTATGTTTCAACCCCCTTATTATTGGTGGCAAGCTGGTGGTGCCTTTGGTGGGTTGATTGGGTATCAATTTTTCTGCGATAACACCACTTATAACGAAACAATCTATAATGCCTTGATGGCCCAAAGAGGTGAAAATAATAATTATATTCCTGCTAACCAATCGACCACAGAAGGTAATGATGATCAAGGATTCTGGGGTCTTGCTGTAATGGAGGCTACTGAAAGAAACTTCACCAATCCTCCTTCCTCTGAACCTGGTTGGTTGGCTTTATCTCAGGCTGTCTTCAATACAATGTGGGCTAGATGGGATTATAAAAGTTGTGGTGGTGGGTTAAGATGGCAAATTTTTACTTGGAATTCAGGCTACTCTTACAAGAACACCATCTCTACAGCTTGTATGTTCGCCATGGCTACCAGATTGGCCAGATACACAGGCAATGAAACTTATATCGAGGTTGCTGAGACTGCCTTTCAATGGTTGATTGATGTTGATTTTGTTGGTGTTAATGGTGATGTTTACCGTGTTTATGATGGTGCTCAAATTACTGCCAACTGTTCTGAGATTACGAAGATCCAATGGAGTTATAACTTTGCATTATTGATGTCTGGTTCAGCTTACGCATACAATTTTACTGGAGATCAAATTTGGTTAACCAGAGTTAACGACTTGTTAAATGGTGCCTCTATTTTCTTCTCAAATGACATCATGTATGAGCAAGCTTGCCAGAATTCTGTTAGGGGCTGTAACACAGATCAACGTTCTTTCAAGGCCTACTTCTCCAGATGTCTAGGTCACACTTTGAAATTAGTCCCATCTGTCAAACCTACCATTCTAAAATACTTGGAGGCCTCTGCCCAAGCTGCCGCTAGAACATGTAATGGTGGTAGTGATGGGCATACTTGTGGTTTGAACTGGTTGGTCGATACTTGGGACGGTATTTATGGTTTAGGTGAGCAAATGTCCGCGTTGGAAGTCATAGTAAATTTGCTAGCTGAGTCTAGCCCTGCCGCCTTTACCGCAGCAGCTGGTGGATCTTCTGTCGGTGACGCTAGTGCGGGTTTGTCCACCATTAGAGGGTCGAGTTCCTTGACTGGTACCAACGTTACAGTCACTGGTAAGGACAAAGCTGGAAGTGGTATTCTAACAGCTATCATATTAGCTATTTTAAGTGGTGGCGCTATCTGGATGATAGTTTAGATAGATATACCTTCTTTGTATTGCTGGGTTATTTGTTTTAGTGGTATATAAGCTTCATATGCATGCTTTATTGTTATTAAGAATATTTATAAAGTGAATGATTCAAGTTATATTTTTCCGAATTAAATTTTAACTAGATGTGCTAAATCATCAATACGAAAAGTCTTATTTCAGTATTTCAATGCATCTCCAATTTTAATGATGGAACAATACAATTCGTCAACCAAGTCGCTGTCGACAATAGGACTAACAAAGACGACTCTAAAAAACTCACCACCTTCAATGCCATCAGCTGGAGAATAATCAATCAAAAATCTACCAGACTCATGCAACTTGGAAACAATTTCCCTTGTGTTTTTGGTGTTTGTTTCAGAGTTATCAAATTTGCCATCTTTGTTAAAAAAGAAACAGACTTGCAAAGCCGGTGGTGGGTTACTTGAAATAAGCTTGAACTTACTTTTATTGCTACTTAGCTTTTCAGCAAAGTAACCAGCGATTTCAAAAGCATGATTAATTCTTTGTTCATAACCTTGAGTCCCATAGTAGTACCAACCCAGGTAAAATTTCAAAGCGTCTGGTCTTCTACCACAGCCCATAGTGCCATCTGCCAAGTCATAGAAAGTGCTGTCTTCTTGAGAGTTATGGAAAAGATAAGGAGCGTTTAAAGAATTGGCGGTCTGGAAGACCCTTTCATCTGGTAAAAGCAGGAAAGAACAGGTGGTTGGGACACCTAATAATTTATGTGGATTTGCAGTGATGGAGTCGGCTAGATGGGACCCTTGTAATTTGTATTTATACTTTGATGAGAATATGACATTCCCACCCCAAGACCCATCGATATGATGCCATAGTTTGTACCTTTTGGAAATCTCAGCCACTTTCTCAAAGGGGTCAAATGAGCCAAGAACCGTTGTTCCTGCTGTAGAATTGATGTATAATGGAGTATATCCTTCGGAAATTGACTGTTGGATCTTACTTTCAAGATCTTTAGCATCCATGGAACCTTGGTAATCGACGTCCACTTTCCATACAGCATTAGAGCCTAGCCCTAGCAGAATGGCTGCCTTCTCAACAGAATAATGTGAATGGTTAGATGTGAAGATAGCAAATCTCTTATTAGAATTACCTTCTGTCTTAGTCTCAGGATATAAAGTAGATCTACAAATATGCAAAGACGTGATATTAGACCATGATCCACCAGAAAACGTCAACCCACCAGCGAAGGGACCACCGAATCCAAACAAAGCCGAATATTCTTTAGAGACTTTCTTCTCTATCATAGTAACGATAGGAGAGACAGTGAAGACATGGCTGTTGGTATTAAGTAAACTTAGAAGTAGGTCAGAAATCACACCAATAGGGTTAGTCCCTGCGTATAACTTATCCAAGAACCCTGGATGCCAAGTCACGACAGAGTTTTTCAATACCATTTCAAAGATATCATAAACACCATCTTTGCCGTAACCTTTAAACGGTGTTTCTAGTTGTAATTTTTCTTTGAGTTCTTGTGGGGAATGTCTTGAGCCAATTGAAGCTCCTGGTTTAGTGCAATCTGCGATATGAGAAAGGATCAGTGGTTTTAACTGGGTTAGAAGATCATCGAGTTCTGAGACTCTGTCAGTTTCCAAAGTACTAGCGATCTTATTGGTTGTCATTATTACAGCAGTTTTTAAGATCTTGTTTTCCTTTGGCAAGCTATTAAGTGACTAAGCATATTGGTTGCTGGGGTTCTTCGTGAATCTGAAATAATTTTAATTTAAAAATAAAAGGCATTGGTTGCCTGTCCTCCTGCAAGATTTACCTCTACCCTCGCATAACCTCGGCAATTGGTAATGTAAAATTTCGTATAGAGTCCGTATTTTTGATCTAGATTTTAAAAAAGTTATACAGTGTGGCAAGTGGAAAAAACTTTCCAGATCAGCATTAGAGATTTAGAGCAGCTATGAATGCCATTTATGTCTGGGACCTAATTTTCAACTAGAAGTTTCAAATATAATTTAGAAAACAATATATTCTAAACTAATATCCTTCATAAAAACAATCATAAACGGTAAACCAGCTTTTGGTATATCATCAATAAATTATACCCCTTGTTATGAAGATTTCGTTGTTTTCGAACTTAACATTCATATAAAAGAAATCTTTAGATTTCAATTAATTTTTGAACGTCCATCTGTAATCTTCAAGCAGTAAAAACCTTCAACGCCCTTTTATTCGATTATATCTTTCTTGATTTTCTAGTTATAGTTTTTGCTTAATTTTTTTTTCTTTAATAATAATATAATAAAAAAAAATTCACAATAATTATCAAAAGATCAGGACTTCTTTAATCAACCAAAAGTCCCTAATAACAACCAGTAAATTCTTAATTTTCAAGTCTTGATCTCTGTATTCTTCTCTTCCAAATATTGTAACGTAATAACTGGGCCATACCTCACGAAAATTGCGTCTGATTGCTTACTGTTGGACAATTATAAAACCAATAATACCCTTCCTTGTAATGACAGGGGCTTTATAACCCACGTTAGTTCTTAAAGATTCCACCCGAATCATTATCCTTTGTAATTCTGTAATACTTAACTTGTATCTAGCAAAAAAACATTCTCAAGTTAATAACCTCTTTCACTCTCTAATTTTTTTGATAAATGAACATGAAGGGTATTTTTCAAATTTTCTATCCCAAAATTTTAAAACCTGGTCGATCTGTATCTTTTAACATACCTCAAGACGACATTATTGCAATTAAGATATGTAATCGAAAAAAAAAAACGTCCCTCAAATTTACAACATATTTGAGACATTCTGCATTCTCAATGTATTTTAATGAATAAAAGATTGATTCTCGAAAGATTATATCGCTTCAATAACGTGTTGCTCTAACAAATCTCTAATTAGATCAGATCATGGACACCTAAGGAATTAAGGCTGCAATCACGATAAGGCATCTGAGAGCCTCCAGATTTTTCATCGCTTGAGAATGGCGATATCTCTAATGTTTTTATCAGGTGGAAAACAAACCTCGGGTGAGGTGTATCCTCAAGTAATCTTCATCCTCGGGTGAATAGTATTGTCAGACGAAATATGAGGCTCAGGTAAAGCAAGCTCTTGCTAGAAGTTGTTTTCGGATGAAAAGAGGACTTCGGGTCAGTCAACTCTCGGGTGAAAGACTAAAGCACACTTCAAGCCAAATACAATCTAGAGCTACAGTATAAAATAGGTTTCAAAACAGCTAAATCACGTACTTAGCCGTAATATGTAAATATTAACGGTATATTAACTCCAATATGAGTTAGGTTAAGTCACCTGAAACTTATGCTTTAGTGCAAACCCAGCATGTCGTACCACATATGAAGGCATAGCATGATTGCTCATGACATGATTGTCCACACTAGTACAGGTGAATGAAAATCTTGGTATAAATACAGCTAAGAATCCATACATTGCTAAAATACACAATTCGATGAATTCTTAGCATTTTTTAAGAGCTATATTCATCAATTTTATTAATACAAATAATAATATTGTCACAATTATTCAAAGATGAGGCTTTTTTTTGCCGGTAATCCTTTGGATTAAAAATAAAAATTAAATTAAGTTTCAAAATCTCACCACCTCTTCGAATACCTATAATTCCTGATTGTATGAACTTTTGAACATGACACTTGCTTAAGTTTTTAGAAAACAACAACTGCCTGGCTGGCGCAATCGGTAGCGCGTGAGACTCTTATTTAAGCTTCTTAAGGCTTTTCTTAGTAATCTCAAGGCTGTGGGTTCGAGCCCCACGTCGGGCATTTCTTTTTTAATTCAGTTTTAAAGATTCAACAAAATGAATGTAGACTTAACAAAAATGTTTCATCAAATAGATCAGCTGTTTTTATACAATTTGTCCATTTACTAACTAGACAACAAGATTCCTTAAATAAGGATGTCGACTTAACATCAATTGTTTTCCAATGATTTATATCAAATGACATGTAATTGGATTTCTGATTGAACTGAGTGATTCCAGTACTGATTTTAAGGTCAAACAAGTTTCCGACTTTAGTTCTGAGTGGTTTTATTTTAATAATGTTGAATATATAAGCTGTCGTTTACGTTACTAGAGGCTAAAGACTAGTAATATATATATATATATATAAATGTGGTTTTCTAAGCTAACAGAAAAAAAAAAGAAAAACTTAAATCAAATATGGCAAATATATATATATATATATATATATATATTTCTGTGTGTGTACAAAAGACAAAATTCTTTGAATTAGAATCAGTGTTTTATATTTTTGCAGCTTTTATGTGCACCGTTAGAGGACTTCACCTGCATAATAAGAAATATCTGGTCTATCTGATTAAAACCCAGTACAGTGACTGGTAGGGCAGAAGATTCTTCCTCGAGATATCTATTCTAACATGTACTTAGTGAAAACAAGAGTATATATAGTTATTATCAAGGGGACACTATCATAAGAAATATAAGACCCAATATTAAACACGGTATCTGATCGAGGACATATAGTATACGATATAAGAATGAGTACAAGACAAGTAATTGAATACATTAAGGGTGCGGTGCGTCAAATGCAATATATATATATTGTTATAGATCCTAGCCCTATTATAACTATTATTACTAGAATATTATGGATCGTACCAGAATGCTCATTCATGGAAAACTGAGGACGCTCATGGCAATTGAGTTCATTTAATAGAATAACATTTCATGAGGATCTGTTCTAGTATAAATAGGGTCTCAAACCTGTATTCTCAAGACACACGATCACGTATACATAATATATTATTTGTATAACAAGTTGAAAATTAGACTATATTTCACATCACATATTTTAACATATATATATTGTATTTTTCAAAATCATATCCTTTAAAATATAAACTTCGATATTCCATTAAATTAATTTATTTTTAACTTATATTAAAATAAAGAAGAATTTATAATCCGCATATATATAAGTAAATTGTTTGAAAATAAATAACAAACACTCGTAAGATCTTTAATATCCTGAAAATTAGAGCACGTGGCAAGATATAGGGCTGGGATCTATAACATTTAAATAACAAACCATATATGAATATCATATATGCAAATTATTTATAAATCCTGTAAAATTCCACATGATATATTGCTATAATTTTAAGAAATGTCCTAAAATGAACTCATCAAAATTCAATTTTAATTATTTCTTAGATGGATCACATATTAAACATAATTAAAGGTACAATTAACAAAAAAACAAAAAACAAAAAACACACTCATATTTTGTTAAGGGCACCCAATAGATCTTCGATCGACTTAAAAAAAATTGAATCTTGAACTGAACAAACCTACAACTTCACCAACACTAAAGTAAAAATTTATGAAATCGAAAAAATTCAAAATGAAGATTGAATCAATCAATCCAAAAGTCTTTTTCGATATCTCAATTTCCAGTAAACAGATAGGTCGTATTGTTTTTGAGTTATACCCAGAGAAAGCTCCAAAGACATGTGATAACTTCGTTCATCTGTGTAAAGGGGACAAGACCAAGAAAGATGGCACGCCACTTTCATTCAAGAACAATCACTTCCACAGAGTTATTAAGAACTTTATGATTCAAGCTGGTGATATCGATTTTGCCAATGACAAGATTGATGAAGAGCAGGTTGGCCGTGGGGGAGAATCCATCTATGGTCAAAAGTTTGAAGACGAGAACTTGGAAGACTCCACTTTTCAAACAATACACAATCTTGCTATGGCTAACTCTGGTCCGAACACAAATGGCTCCCAATTTTTCGTGAATACTTATCCATCACCACACCTTAACGGTAAACATACCGTCTTTGGTAGAGTCCTACATGGTAAGGCTGTCGTTCGTTCCATTGAAAAACTGGATGTTAACGATAAGAGCAATCCTTTAGAATCTGTTAAGATCACTGAATGTGGCGAATGGGAAGAAGAAATGGGTACCCCTTTATACAACGCCTGTGATGAACCAACAAACGCAGGTGATATATATGAAGAATACCCAGATGATGATACGAACTTTGATAAGGATAACAGTGCTGGGGCTTATGAGGCCATTCTCAAGATCAAAGACTCTGGGGCTATTTTCTTCAAGGCCAAGGACTTTCAAAACGCTTGGTTCAAATACATCAAAACTCTCAGATACATCAATGAATTCATCCCAGATTATGACTCTCAGCCAGAACATGAACCTAAATTCCAAGACCTTAAGATTAAGACATACTCCAATCTTTCTCTAGTGGCTTATCAGCTATCGGACTTCAAGAAATCATTATTATACTCCACATATCTCTTAGAAGCTGATAAACTCGCAATTAAAGACAGAGCTAAGGGTCATTACAGGCGAGCTCTAGCCTTACAAGGGATGAAGAACTATAGTGAAGCTCTATCAAATTTCATCGAGTGCCAAAAGCTCAATCCAGAAGATAAGGCCGTCTCAGGTAAGATTGAGTCTCTTGAGAAGATTATAGAGACCGAGAAGGAAATGGAAAAGAAGAAATATGCAAAGTTCTTTGGCTAGATTTATAGATACTTTGAATATAGAATTAAGCTTATACCTCACACCACAGTTTCTACCTCAGTTCCATAAAAGGTTTCCTGGACAAAAAAAAACATATATTACGATTAGTGAATAATTAAAGAAGCGTTCAATATCTATGAGTCTATAAAGTTTATAATGCTTCTTCCCTCTGTATACAAATCAGTATGATTTGAGCTTTAGTCAAAAGGACCCAGTTCCAGAATATTTTCCTCAACTTCACTGGCAAGATATCCTCTCAGTACTTCCAATGTCAATAATCCCAATGTTGTGGCAGGGATAGTACTTAATGCATGTCTTTTGAAACCTTTATAACCCCATTCTCTCCATGTACGGTTAGATTTGGATTTCAGATAGACAATGTAGTCGAACGTGTTCATGTAAGTGTTATAGTAAAGATTGAATACTTTTTTATGATGTCCAGATTTCAAGTCTCTATGGTTAAAGATATCTAAAGCCTCTAGTCTTGAGTAATGAATTTTCTGAAGTTTTGAAATTGGGTATTGAATGATCTGTAGAGTCATAGAGGCGAGTATACCAGCAGTGAAGACAAAAAAAGTCTTGAGTATTCTGAATCTGTGATTATCTGTGAACTTTATGTAGTATTCATCCTTTGAATAATCAGTTTTGCCAAAAAAATGACTGTGATAAAACCTCATAGAGACATATGCATCTCTGGCATTGTAAAACCACTGATTCTTCACAGTTTCAAAAATACAAAAATAAAATGCAAATCCCACACTTTCCTTGACCACACTGAATCCATATCCAGCAAAGACACCCTGGAGACCAATTTCATGCAGTTTTTTTCCTGCAAAAGTCCAAAGATTTGTGTACTTTCCACTTAATATTTCATTGGTTGAAGACCTAGCGTATATAGCATCAATTGGTGCAGCAGCCAAGGATTGAGCGACACCTGCTATGAAACCTGCACGGAAAGTGTCTGATGCGCTTGGATTCTCTAAGAAATTCGTGGACTTAGAGTAGCTTAGTACCTGTAGAGTGGAGAGATAAGTTGTGTAAAGAACCATTCCAGTTGCAGAATTTGCTATTAATGGAGGTAAGATTCTCTCAGGAATGAATTTCCAACCATATCTCCTCACAGCTGTTATCAAAGTGGCAATCGAAGAGTCACGGAGGAAGTTATATTGAGCAGGAGGACGCCCCTGAAGCGAACCATGGACGTAAAGCCTCGTTAAGGCCATGTAGTCAACTCTCTGTGGACGAAAAAGCTTCATTGGTGTACGAAGGTATATCGATGTAGCTTGGTACATTAATGCCCGCGCACCTGCTGATGTTATACCAATGTATTGCGTGTTCTTATTTGTAAGTCCTGGGTTTGTAGTTGTAATGGAAGCGTTGCCACTGGGCGTTATATCATCAGAAATTGTGGATCTGGCAAAATCATTGAGCATTGTTGAGGCATGTGGTATCTTATTCAAGTTGTAAACAGTGAATAAGTCGTATCTAGATTTCGAGTCTCTTAAGACTAATATTAAGTTCTCAAGTAGTTCTCTAAACCTTACTGTTCTTTGGGTAAAGAATCCTTTCTATCTATCAATTACAAACTTTTCTATAGGTTTTCTGGCATCGGCATAATTTGACTGGGGCCAGGGCCGGGTGACGACTTCCGACTGGTCCTGAACTTATATAAGAAAAAAAACACTATAACCATAACAAAATCATTAGAACTTGTAAGATTAAAGATACAGTCTTTTGACTTTCAAACTTCAAATACTCAGAAATATTTTATAAAGGAGAAGAAATTTTATAATTTCTGTTTAATTAAATGTGAGATAAATAAACATATCAAGGTTTTTAATTTATCATTTTCGTTTGATTTTGGTGCTGGACTTGAACCTGATTTTTTTCATCTATTTAATGTACATAACTTACCATTGGTAAACACTTTTGAAGGTGAAGAAATTATATAACCAACAATTAATTGTTTATTACAGCTTGCTGCTTGCCCTCTTAAGTTTTGTTTAAAACTTTAAATGTGACAGGAAAAAAGGAAACCTACATCTACAGTTTTTTCAACCTTCAGATTCCAAAAAAAAGCTAAGAACAGAAAATACCAAGCTCAGAATCTGGCCAAGTGGATCTTTGTCTAATTTATATATCTGCACATCTGCTACATTTCAGCGGCATGTTGACCCTCTGGTTTTAAGATTAGATTTCAAATAGCAATTCAGTCCTCATTATCTGCTTCTGTCTCTTAAAAAAGTAAACTCTTGAAAGCTAATTTAACACTTAATAATTTCCGAAAAGGTCTACAAGAATAAACTAACTTTAGTGGTTATGGTGTAGGTCAAGCTATTCATTTTTATAAACAGAGAATCTACAGGTTAAGCCCTAATACTTTTAAGGTACAGACATCCTCAACTCTTCTTAGATTCAAGAAAGGACGATCAATAAATAACTTATTCAATATATAGTGCTGATTTGAAAAAAAAAAAATTGCTTCAAAATTCAAGTACAAGATTTTAAGATTTTCACTCAGTTTAATACTAAGAAGCGACTATTGAGTCCTTGTGAGTAACCGTGAAATAGAAACAGTTCTTGTTAATGTTGGTATAGAAGCTGATAAATTAAAATTTGTCCCATTTGTTAAGGACTAGTAGTACTGAAGTACTATATTCATGAAGAAAAAAGTGGTTAAATTGAGAGAAACACGAAACCCATAGGAAAAATTATGGGATCAGCACACATCTAATCTCTTTAACACTTTTCCGTGCAAGGTAGGAGGACACTCAATACCAAATCGTCGAACTTCACTTCTTGGAGCATATATTAGTCATGGATAAGTATATAAACAAAACGGCCATAATGAATATGAACCTTGTCTCACTCTTAGTTTCAAATGAGTTCCAACCGTGTGAAAATATATTCTATAAAAAACTAAATATGACTACATATTGTCGGTATGAACCACTATTTCAAAATCGAGAATGACCATTATCAATGCCCACTTTCACTTCTTAGCTTCTGGCAAGAATTGTGGATCTTCTTCATTATTCACGTTCGACTTAAGTGGAGAGTTCCTAGCATGATGTCCTATTAAATCCTTAAGTTTATCTGGAATTTCGTCGAAAACAAGATCATCTGTACTTTGGGAGACAGATTCGCCCCTGGCGGCCAAGATATCTTGGATTGTAATTCTATCGTCAGAAAAGATCTGTAAATGACATGTTAGTATAATTTATAGAAAATAAAAAGATCAAAGGCATGAAAAATAATTTACTTACCTTGAGATGGTCTGCAATCAGATGTCTGTTCTTACAACCTGGACATGTCACAAGCACTGTGCCTGATGTATAAGCTTGCTTGGACATAACATGGCTGGATCTAGTATCACACTTCTTGCACTTGAAAGCTATCATAAGTTCTGGTTTGTCGACTTTGATTTGCCCTATTGTCTGAGACCTAGATCCATCAGTAGTAGTATTAAATCTCTTCGTTATCAGTTGGTTGTTGAAGGAAAACGTATTGTAGTTGAAAGTAGTGGTAGCTTTGACTGAGTTGCTGAAAATAGGAGTGATAGATCTTCTGGATAAGAAGCCGAGTTCTTTAGTGAAGAATCTTGATAGCATTCTGAGTATAATCTGACCCCTAAAAGAAGTGTATGGTATGCTCAAAGCTTGTACAATATGTAATATGTGAACAGGCCCTGTTGATTATTCATAGAGGAGATGAGAATACACTTTTTCCAGAATGGTGGCGTTAGAATTTACACGTTAAAAATGTCAGTTGGCTATTCGAAAAAAAACCAAAAAAATGATTTCGCCCAGGATCGAACTGGGGACGTTCTGCGTGTTAAGCAGATGCCATGACCAACTAGACCACGAAACCAACCTTGCTTCACGTGATCTGAAACATTAGAATTGTTTTTCAAGATCGGAATTGTTAATGGATCCATTTGGCGCTAAAAGTACCGCATTAAAACATTAATACAATATATTAGACCTCTAATGTAATTTGTTATTTTTAACTTAAAGTATTTGGTCTGTTTATCACTGTTTTCTTTTTTTCATTGGGTGCCAGATTCCTGCGGAGTTATCATCGATTATGTAATTATATCCGCGAAATCTTGTCAAAACAGGTAGTTGACGAAGCATGAAAAAAAAATTCCCAATAAAGTGGTAGTTTAAGTGTCCATGGCTAATCATAGAGCAAAGGTATTTTAAAGTTCTCATCGAGATTTTTACATTATCACAAAAATGGATCAATTAAACCAAAGAGAGCAACAGCAATTCCAAAAGGTTGTCGAACAAAAGCAAATGAAAGATTTCATGCGTTTATACTCCAACTTAGTTGAACGTTGTTTCACCGACTGTGTCAATGATTTCACCTCCGATAAATTGACTTCTAGAGAACAAACTTGTGTCTTGAAGTGTTCTGAAAAGTTCCTTAAGCACAGTGAAAGAGTCGGTCAAAGATTCCAAGAACAAAATGCTGCCATGACTCAACAAATGAATCGTTAAGATCTTCCTGATTGACTTCTAGATCAGGTTGGTTTTTCTCCATCTTCACTATTTGCCATTTTCTTCTTTGCTTCATATTTATCAGGTTTATGAGATTTCCACAATCTCATTCTTATTGGGTTTGTTTTTTATTGGGTCTATGATTCTTTCGTTTTGTCCACCTGGTTATGTACATAGTTCAGCCATTAATCATGACAACTTTTATTATTACGAAAAATATTGTTAGGGTATCCAACCGAATGGTGATTCTATACAATATTCTGTAGAATAACTTTCAATTATATTTCAGTCAATGACTGCCGATGATCTACATGTATAAGACTCGAGTATGGAGAATAATCTCTATGAATCAGTACTATTTGATACACTTATCAGAAGATCAGTGATCAGAAAGTCGTCATTAATTCAGAGCCGTAATGCTTGAGTTTTATGTTGTGAGACCCAGTGATAGTAAACATAATTCCATAAAAGCACCTTTGAGGGCCAAGAAATAATTCACTATTGGAATTTCAAACCCACATCTACAAAGCGTCATAAACAATATCCTTAAATCAGAAGTGCAAATCTGAGAATTGAAAGTATTAGCTAAATTTTACAACCAAAATTACTCTCCCAGTCTTTTAATTAAGGATATTAGACTCTGAAGGATGGGTGTTAGTTTCACTTCTTTCCAAATTAGGAGGATTATTGACGAATATTTGTGGTATAAGGATTTGATGAATTTTTAATCTGTGAATTTCTCCTGAGTTATCCTAAATCATATTTGGTTGATAATTGGAAAGATTTTCTTGATGAATATTCAAGACTGAATACAGTTCTTTACTTGCCGTATTTCAAAAAAATTTGTCTAATGCTATTTAATTTTGTAAACCCTGACTTAGAGGCGGAACAATCAATTAACGCTAGTTATGACTCTTGGAATGTGATAGAGTGAAGCTTTCTAGATGACGACAAACTCCCTCCTATCCGTGAGCAATGAGCAGCAACATCTAATAGCTTATACACGTTGGAGACTTTGTGCTGCTTATCAGCCATATTTCATTATTGGTGTAGCATAGGCTGTGATTAGTTGTATGTTTATTTTGGGTTGGAGGGGTGTCCAGCGTAGTCGTTAAAATAGTACAGTTGGGCCAAAGCACCCGCTTTCTGACAGAGTGTGCCAGTAGTAGTATATAAACTAATTAATGTTGGACTTTTTGAATCGATCTTATATAGAACATGAAAGAAATTGAAGCACCTCTTCCAAAACTAAGAAAGCCTATGTAATGGTTTGAAAAAAGGTGTTGAAATTTTTAAAGTCACGTGATGAACTTAGGGGACAACATTTTCGAAATTTGTACAAACGTACATTTGTTTTTGCAAGATAAAAATACCCTGGCATCAACTATTCTTAACAATGGTAAATTTTTTTTAGTTAATTAGGTTTATTTGCACTACACAGCTGCTGGTATTGATTAAAACAAGCGACGTAATACTCTGAATCAATCGTTTCAAGATGTCAACTGCTAATGTCCAAGCTCCTCAGTTCAGCGATCTCTCTTCATTTGATATGATTGTTCTTGGAGTCATTGGATCCCTTATAGGGGAGTCCAAATCTAGTCCAATGTCCCTCACAGAGATTACCAATATAATCAACAAACATCCCCTTGTCTCCTTAGTACGTGAAAAGATAGACTTTAATACATCTGTTAATGCCTTGAAGCCAGCTGAACTTCCTGATGTTATCCGTTCAATCAAAGTTATGTTCAAGGGAACCTCTGCAATTACTATTAATCAAAACAATAAAGATCATTTCGATTTCCTAATGACCAAAGAAGAATTTCAAGAGTTTGTGAAGGATTTTGAAATGGAATATCGTGAGGATATGCTCACAGATATCAAGGATATTGAGATGCAATATTTTGAAAAGATTCAAAAAATTGATCTTATTGAAAGGGGAAAGTTGGACGATGCTTTGATCAAAGAGTACCAAATTCACATGAAAAGTAGAAAGAATTTAGATTCTCCCAACATTTTAGCGAATAAACCGATCCCACCAATGGATATACATAAGTCTGATCACACAAGACCTCCAGATATCTCAGAATCTTCAGCAATTTCTCATCCATCTGTTACCACTGATTCCAAAACACTGACTTCTTCAAATCCAATGGTTCTGACCCCAATCAAGGCCAAACCTGGTAATATTGCACAGACATTGGCTTCTAATAGAATGGCTTCTTCCCAACAAAGAGCTGCGACTCTAGTGAACTCTCCGTCGACGACACCTCTTACTCCTATCAAAATCACGCAAATTCCAAAGCATGATATTAAACCTTATCCAAATGTCAAGGCAACAATAAGTCCACCAAAATCAATGTCTCCTGGATTAATGAATTCTAATGCTTCGGTATCGAGAACTTCACAACCAGACGCTAACGAGTCTCAAACTACAAGCAGGAAGGTTTCTATTTCTCAGACTGAAAACAATATATCATCTGAACCAAGGTTGGAACCAACGCAATCTTTATCATCCAGTAACTCTCCACTCTCTTCCATCAGTGGAGCATTGCAAATAAACGATGGGCCATCCAAAAACCTGCCTAGTACGCCATCCAGCACAAAGCTCACAGAGTCAACAAAACAAATACCACATGTTCCTAAATCTACTACCACTCCATACACACCTTTTATCACGACGCCTTCGGTCTCACTCAAACAAAATCCTCAAAACTCGTCAACTCAAACCACTCCATCAAAACCACAAGCTTTGTCATCGTCCATTCAAAAACCAGTCGATGCAGGTGTACCATCATTACCACCAAACACGGGTACTTTGAGTATTGGATCAAGTTTAACAACAGGGCAAGCCATCAACCCATTCTATCCAGCTAATAATCAAGCGCAGGTCAAATCATCCAGTATTTTAGCTTCCAATTCTAACGCTAACCTTTTCACGGGTAATACTTCAATCTCTAAGCCAACTCCAATTAAAGCTAGCGCTGAATTACCAAATATTTCTAGAGAATCATCTCACAGCAACAATATTGCCACCCTAACTCCTTCAAGGAAAAATTCAAACTCTGGATTGGCTATTGATGACTTTGAATCATCGGAATCTATTGTCACTAGCAATGACTCTATGATATCAGGTAATAGTGGCATAAAGAGATCGTTTGATAACTTTGTTGGAGAATCGGATAGTGTGAAGACTGCAGATTTAAGAATTCAACCGGATTTGAAGAAAATTCGAATTGATGATGAAGATGAAATTGAAGCTCCTGGTAACGGTGTTGACTCAAGATTGCCAATAGCCTGTGATCAAAATGATAAAAATTCATTTTATTCCCAAAATATTGAAAATATTTCTATGAAGAATACTCAAGACTGTGTTGAGAATTTTGAGGATGCTAAGGAATATATTGCTTTGTCTCAGTCTTCTAAGGAAAATAAGGGAAGTGAAGAATCAGAGGAAGGTTTGAAACGAAAACCTCTTGTTCTTTGCTCTTCAAAAGAAACCAAAGATCATCAAGAAACTCATAAATATGAAGAAGCCACAGCCATTGAAATGAAAGATATCAATTTAGGAAACCCTGAGAGTTCAGCTATTGTTGCCAATACCACAGCTAAAGCTAATATAATAGATATCACAGATGTTGAATCCAAGCAATCTCTGAAATTACAAGAAGTCCTAAAAAATGACGAGACTGACCAAGAACAAGCGAAAGGCCAAGATGACTCTGTCAATTCAACAGATGAATTTCCGAAGAAGACTGATTTCCCAGCTTTATCGCAAGAAGCTCCATCTTATGCTACACAAAATAAAAAGCTCAGCGCATTAGCACAGAATTTACTAGACACGTTATCTTCTCACAAGTTAGCAACACCTTTCCTTCAACCAGTTACACAATCTATTTCCGATTACGACACGATAGTAAAAGAGCCACGTGATTTCAAAACGATCAAACAAATGGTCAAGGACGGTCGTATTCAAACAATAGAGGAACTCAAGAGAGATATCCTATTGATGTTTGCTAATGCTGTAATGTTTAATCAAACTGGGACAGAAATATCAGATTGGGCTAAGGTGCTTACTGAGGAAAGTGATAATGTTTGGGAAATGTTTGAAGAAAACCTTAAAGATTTATAATAAAATATTTAATACTGCCCTTTAATCCAGGTGATTTATAATGGATCCTAAAAAAATTATTAAATGAAGTATCTCTTTTTGTAATTGTTGATATAATTTATTTTACTAGGTGGTAAACATGGTCTCATTAAAAATACACGTGATCAAACCCTTGGGATGGATGGTGAATCGTGCATCTAAATTGCGGTTTTCGAAGTTTTCGAATGTTTTTACTGCAACTTGTTCCGATAATCCCCGACAACAATAAATATAAACAAACATTTTCATCAGTTACATCGAGGAGGCAATCACTTGTGGAATATCACTACATTAAATAACCAAACAGATCATCAATATATCAACCTTGAAAGCGAAAGAGCTTTTTTTTTATCCATCATGGATCAATTTCGCAATAATGAGCTCTCCGATACGGACCAAAACACCCATCTAATAAAGCGTCGTAAGCGCCTAAGTCTTACTTGTTCGTCATGCCGTTCACGTAAGGTTAAATGTAATCAAGGACGTCCCTGCAATAACTGTGTGAAAAAGAAAATAGAGAGATTCTGTATCTATGATACAACACCCTTCTTACCTGATGCTGACAAGGCTCAATCATCTCAAGAGGCCTTACAGATTTTGAAAGCTGAGAATGCTCTACTAAAGGAACAATTGGAGGAAGCTTTGAAAAATACAACTAAATCTACCAACACTGCCTCTTCTTCTGCATCGTTGGCATTCCTGGTAAATGATGGCGCTGATGAGTTTGGACGAGACTATCAGATCAAGAATAAAGGAATTGTGGTCATCAAGAAGGATAGACTGCTGTATTATGGTGGTACTAGTTGGAGGTCTCTGTTAGCCCATGATGTAAGACATAGAGATACTTTAGAAAATGCTAAATCATTTGTTTCAAATACCAGAAGGGAATGGAAGGTTGAAAGGGACTTCAAGAATATTCCGTGCTCTCTCTATTATGATGCAGAAGGGTCTTCACCAGAACAATGTCTTACGAACTTATCTAAATATTTGCCAAGTTATGACGTCATTAGAAATCACCTTGATTACTACTTGAAATCGTTCTATTTCGAAGATATTCCGATCATTGACGCCAACACTCTCATCAGGGACTTTCTCTCAATCTTTACCAAGAGTGATAAGGAACCTGGAAAATGTGGATTTAGTGTCTCAAACAAAACCATCGATTATGCTCGTATCGCACTGGTACTTGCCGTTTTCAAGCTAACTACAATATCACTCAGCTTAGCCATTCCAGACTACTCTTATGATTCTAAGGATGTGTTGATTCGCTTTTGTGATAGACTTCTTGGGTTTGCACGTAACACTATCAGTGCCTCCATTCCAGGCTTACAAACACTCATCTTATTACATCAAATCAAAAGGTTGTCTGCAGTAGATGGAGATGGCGGGGATGGAAGCAATGGTGTATTAACTTTAAGATTGGCTATTGGTACAGCAGTTGCAATTGGCTTGCATAAAGATATTGATCGTCTCTACTACTCTGAACCACCATACATTCGTTTACAGATGAAGCGTATCTGGAAGTTTTTGGTTAAGGAAGACACATCATTATCTGTCAAGGTAGGTGTACCTTTTGGAATTGATGACTACTATTCAGATTCTGGTTGTTTTAGTATTGAGTCTACAGATGATCAATTGGCTTTACTAGCAAGGAAAATCATAAGAATTTCAACAAAGGGTGATGGCTTTTCAAAGAATGAATTATTAAAAGCAATCAAAGAAATGGAAAAATTCAACAACTCTGAGATTTCGAGGTTATCCAAAGATATCTCAAAATTGAATTCAGAAGAGAATATTCTCAGCTCATTTAGCCAGATTTCCAGTATCAAAGAGAAAATCTTCTACATTTATACCTTACACAGCATTTACGAGTTCTTATACAACAACTGTCAAAGTGACGATCCCATGAGACAATACTTCTTCAACTCCACGCTAAGATATGCTGGGCTATGTCTTACTCATGTGATTGAATTATCTTTGAGATTCAACAAATTTTGTCATACGATCTCTCTAAGAAATCTTGAAAGTGTAAACAAGGGAGTGTTGAACACAGATGGTAAGATAAATCCCGAGGCTTTTGATTTATTGAAAATTGTTGATATCTCTTGTGTTTTGAACGGAATGTCTAACGTTATCTTCACAAAGGCTTTCACAGGTATCTGCACCTATGAAATTTATAAGTTATCTGAACTTGAAGAATTGCGACCTCAAAAAGGTCAAAAACAGTCTATCTCAGAAACTTCTAAAATAGACGCAAACGATACTACCAACGAGTCCCTCCATGTAAATGTGAGTGAAATTGAATTATCAAATCCTGCAAATATGAATGAAACTCTCAACAAATCATTCAATGATCCATTTTTTTTGCACTCAATGCTAACATTGGCTTGTAAGCACATGCTTTCGCTCCAAAGAGATTCTTATGGTCATGTTTTTTCGTATCATTTCACTCTCTTTGCAATCATTTCACTATATAAACATTTTGATTCCTATATTAAGTCCAAAGAGAAGGGTGCAGTTGCTAATCATAAGACTCCAAAAACTAAAGTGAGTTATGATCCAGAACAAGACTTTAGATTTAGGCCAGGCTCTTCAGAGAATACGTGCTCCTCCGTTTTCAGTAAGATCAAATCATTCCAACCAAATCAAGAAGGTTTTGCACAACCATGTGTTACAGATGCTGCTGGCTTAAGTTCAGCACCGCTTACTGGATCTCAAGTGAATCCATTGGACAATTTTGATTTTTTCGATTGGAGAAATGACGAAATTGACGAAATGTTCAACAATATTCTGATGGACTCAAAACTACTCACCTACCCTGCTTCTGATCCTTCGATATCATCACCTTACAAATCTTCACCAATAGCATCTGTAATGGAACAAAATTCATTAATCTCAACTATTCCCGTGACTCCAGGCTCCCTGAGTTTGATTAATAGCACAATTCCTCAGTTCAACAACACTGGCGTTAGGAATGATCTTTCCACGTCAAGTATTATCTCCAATATTCCATCAATTTCAAATTCTAACCCATCAACAGATACTACGGCCCCATCTGAACCATTATCAATCACACCGCTACCATCTAATTTGCTTGATACACCATTCACAAATCAACAGGCGCCACTAGCCCCACAAATAGGATTCTGGGGGTCTAACAATAGTGGTACAACCAGCCCTTTCCAATTACCATTTACTCCTCCAAATCTTAACAATTTAAATAATGTAAGTGTGGTTCATAATTCTACTGTTGGGTTGGCAGGTGAAAGCAATTTGAGGGACTCTGGGGTTGTTTTTAAAAATAGTCAGCAAAACATAGAGAATGTTAGAAAGTGAAGCCATCATCTCATCCATAGGCATATATTGCTGTTCATATACTATATACAAGATCAAGAATATACATTACTGCCAAACGATTGTCTTTGTCAAAGCTATTAATTTCTGTTACTTTTAATCGTATAAATATAACTATTAGAGTCACTAATAAATTTTATTCGATTGCTTACGAATTCTTCTATTTTTTTTTTTTTTTTTTTGTGAATTAACAGATTGGTTCTGAACATAAGAGAGATGCTGTAAACCGCAGTTTCT
>JADIOT010002724.1:496-26000 GCA_018343995.1 Waltiozyma sp. UFMG-CM-Y6624
TGGGGGGAAAGACTTAACTTAATTAACATATATAGATATATTGAAGGGCTTATTAATCAATTATTTAACCATATCTCAAGGCAAATAATAATAATAAAGCTTGACAGTTAAAACATTCCTTGCCAAAAAAAAAAAATCGTACAACATTCCTTGCCAAAAAGAAATTCCAAAAACCATATCTCAAATTTCCATGTAAAAATATATATGAACAAATTTCCATATATGTAAGAAACCCCTTCGTATCTTTTTCTAATGCAGTAACCTACATGATCTAGAAGCTTATTTTTTGTTTTTTTTTCCCTCACTTTCCATGTTTATAAATGCCCCGTTTTTTTTAAAGCTTTACAAATTAATTAATAAAATAAAATAAATAAACAAAATTTAAAATATACACACACATTTCATTTAGAATCTTGATGAATCTCTATTGATTGTCTTATATTTGAAGATAATCGATTATTATTATTATTATTTAAAACACGTTCATCAAATGAATCATCAATAGATAATCTTGAATTTTTAATTGAATTAATTCTTGAAATTTCTTCATCATGTATAATTGAATTTTGTTTCAAAGAAGAAGACGTATTTTTCATAGCATATTCTCCTCTTGCTAAAGGAGATGAAAGACTTTTCAAATTTTTAATATCATTATACCAAGCTAACATTGTTTCATAAGATTCAGAACGGAAAATATATTTATGGGAAGAAAGTTTCCCAACTTTTTTCAAAACAAATTTAAATTGATTGGATTCACGTCTTGAATGATCTTCTAATTCAATTTCATCAATAGAAAGGGATAAAACTGGGATAAGATCCTTTCTTCTATCGGCAGATTTAAATTCATGGAAAAATGTAGGAGTTAAAACATAATAACCTCTTGAATAAGATTTAAGAAATTTGGATCTTCTTTCTAAAAATGAGGATCTAACTTCATAAGTTAATGGATCATTTTCATAATGAATTTGTTTAAAATCTCTTTTAGGTAAATCTTCAGGAATAAAATTCTTATCTTTATTAATAAATTGATCCCATTCAATTGAAGGTGATTTAGTTAAAAATCCATAATCTAATGAAGAAATTAATTTATCAAAAACATTTTGTACTTGTTCACCAGAAACTTTAGCAAATGTAGTTAAAGCATTTTGAATTTCAATAACAACAACTTTTTCTAATTCTTTACCTGATGATTGTAAATTGATATAAGCTTCATGTAAATAATTTTCCTCTATAATTTGTCTTTTAATTTGTTTATCAACTAAAATTTTAGTTAAATATGGATCTTTTTGAGGAAGAATAGATGATGAAAATTTTGCATCTTCAATTGATTTTAAATATTGAGACATTTCAATTTTAGTTTGTGATAATTCTTTAGAAATTTTAGTTTTAAAATCTGAAGATAAAGATTTAATTTCTTTAATTTTAACCAATAATTCTCTTTTTAAATCTTCTAATCTTGGAATAACCATAGTATTTAATTCTTTAGAACCTTTTGAAGCCAAATTTGCAGAAGATGAATGATAATTAATTAATAAATTAGGTAAATCATGAATAGAACCATTTCCTTGAGGAAGAAAGAAATTTTGTTGGAAAATTTCTTCATTTTGTGAATTCTTATTATTATTAAAAATTGGGAAATTTACAGCATGAGATAATCTAACTTGTTGACGAACAATTTCATCTTGAATACTGACAATTTCATTTAAATATTGTATCAAGGAGGTAATAATACTTCTCCAAGCACTGAAACGACCAGCTAGAATCTCAGTTGGATTAGAATTAATTGGAACATTGATAATTAAAGGATTTTTCAATTCATAATTATTTCTTGATAAAGCTTGATTGGAATCCAAATTATTATTATTATTCAAAACATCAACAATCATTCTAGTATCATTTGTAAAAGATTTGGATTGTTGATTAAAGTTTTGTTCTAAAGCATGAAGTTGTTGAAGATTTTGTTGTTGTTGTTGAAAAGCTTGAGCTGACACATTAGAGGTCATTGTACCGTTTCTTGACATTTGGGATAAAAGTTTTTTTTTTTTTTGAAAACAGAAAACAAATAAATAAAAAAATAAAATGAAAAATGAAAAACCAAAGAGAATATGAATCAACAACTAAAAGTTAAACAAACGATGTTGAAGAAAAAGTTACAGAGTAAAAAAGTTATTAAACGTTCTTTTTTATTTTTTTAATTTATTTTTCTTCTTTTTTGTATATTTTCCTATAAAATTGCCACCTGTACTGCCTATATAATTTTTTTTTTTTTTTTTTTTTCCGCCTAGAACAAAAAAAATAATGGGCTTAGGGGGGGGGGGTTTTTTGGTTTTGTTTTTGTTTTTGTGTTTGTTTTTAAAAAAAAAAAAAACACACACACACACAATTATTGGTTTTTTTTGCTGGTTTAATTTTTTTAAAAAGTGTTTATTTTTTTTTTTAAATAATAATTTCTTGTAAAAATTTAGATCTATTTTTTGCTAATAAAATAGCATTTTTTAAAGAATCAATATCAATACCACCTGTTAAAGTTAAAGATTTTAAAATTTGACCATTAATAGAAACTTGAATTGTTTTTTTAGAACAATATTCTTCTTCTTCACCTTCAATATCAATTAAAAGAATCTTTTTATTATCAATTTCATTTGTTTCTGAAGTTGGTAAAATATCAAAAAGGGAAAAATTAGTTCCAAATGAAATTTGATCTTGTTGAATTTTCAATTTTTCAGATTTTTCATCATCACAATAAATTTGATATTGTTCTCTAATAGTACCGAAATTTCCTCTCATTTTAATAGGAATTTTTAAATCAGCAGCATTTTCATCAATAAAAGCATTTGGTAATTGTGTATTTTTCAAAGCAGAAATTAAACAAGTCCAAAGCATTTCAAATAATGGACCAGAACGTGAAAATACTTTGAATTCTGCATTTAATACATAACTCCAAATTCTTTTAGGACCAAAATCATTTTCTTCATAAATAATTTGAATTTCTCCATTTTCATCTAAAGATTTTAAACCAACTTTAACTCTTAAAGATTCTTTTTTCAAAATCCCAGAATGTTTGAAACTTTCATAAATTCTTTGAGAAAGTATCATTTCTTCATCAGTAGGTGGACCAATTCTACCTCTTTCCACTTCAACAATAGGATAAATTGCAGCATTTTCTTTTAAAGTTTCAACAGGGTTTTCTTCTTGTAATTTTTTAGCAAAAATAGCATTAATAGCATCGGCATCTTCATTTTCTGCTTCTCCAAAAATATCTTCTTCAACAATTTGACCACGAATTGTACAAATAATCATTGTTGAACCGGATCGTAGTATGGAAGAACCTAAAACATCATTTTGAGGATTAGTATTAGATTGACGAGATAAACCACCATTTGTTAGTTGAATATCACGAAATTCATCAAATTTACGAAGATTTGGACGAATTCCTATTGATAAATGTCTTTGTAATGAAATTTCAGGGGAAATACGAGAAAGAACAGAAGGTGGGAAACTCATAAGTTTTAAAGATTGTTCTTCTTGCTGATGTTCCAACATTTTCTGCGTATGAATATATATATATATATGTTGAGAAAAGACTTATATATTTATCTTATTTAATAATTAATGGATATATTCTATACAAATTCTTTTAATTGTGTGTGTTTTTTTTTTTTTAAAAAAAAATAAAAAATAAAAAAACAGATATTTAACTTTTCGCGGGTAAATTCAATAATATCATCACGTGAGTTAACAGTAGGGGAGGATAAGTATATATAATCAACGTAAAAGTTCTTCTCTTAGTTTAACCTTTTCTCCCAACCAAAGTGCATGAGTTGTATGATCAATTAAATCTCCCATATCAGTTCTTGGATGAATTAAAACACTTAAAGAACCATGTTTTAATTGATAAAAATTCAACATTTTTAAAAATGTCACTGAATCTCTTGTATCTGTTTCAAACATACCTTGAGTATGAGGACCAAAAGGTTTATCTTTAGCATCAAAGATACGACATTTGCCTTGGGATAATTCTTGAGCAAATTCTAATTCAACAGCTTGACGGAAAGCATAGAATTCCATTTTGGAAACTTCATCTCCAAGTGTATAATAAGTATGGAAATCATAAGAGCTTATTGTATAATTAAATGGTTGATTAGATTCAAATTGAGTCATAATAGTTGAAATTTTCTAATGAAATTTTTTTGTGATGTATTTAAAAAAAAAAAAAATTAAATTTAAAATTTTTAATTCGTTTGATTCTCTTTTATATCTTATATTAGGATCTGTAATAAATTAAATCTGACAAAGATTTGTAATTGTCGGTAACTGTCGGGTTAAACTTATATATATAAAAAAAAAAGATATGATAAAAAACGCCGCCACAGTTTAGTCACGTGAGTTAACTGAATCCTGCTGGCCTATTTTTTTTTAAAAAAAAAGTTACCCGGAGAGCTAGAGTGTGATTGAAAGAATTTAAATCCATATATGTTCAAAGATCGAAATTAGTGATTTTTTTTTTTTCTAAAAAAAAAAAAGAGAAAAATTCAACAAGTTTAAAACCCATGTCTTTATTATTAAACAATGAAACAAACTCTTCTTCAACTCAAAGGGGGAAAACATATGCCTTTTTCCATCCCTATTGTAATGCTGGTGGAGGAGGAGAACGTGTCTTATGGCAAGCTGTTAAAGATACATTAACTTATGAAGACAAAAATAAAGTGATCATATATACAGGAGATATCGATACCACCAGTGATGATATACTTGCAAATGTTGTGAAAAGGTTTGATATCGAACTGGATAAGGGAAGAATAAATTGGGTTTTCCTTAAAAAGAGAAATTGGGTTGATTCAAAAAAATGGCCAAAGTTTACATTACTTGGTCAAGCAATTGGATCTTTGATTCTTTGTCATGAAGCTTTGTCACATACAAAATTCAAGCCTGATGTATGGATTGATACAATGGGATACCCCTTTATGTATCCTTTGGTTTGGTTTATACTTGGTGTTCCTATTATTGCATATGTTCATTTCCCTATTATTTCAAAAGATATGTTGAACAAATTAAATGTGAGTTTTGATAATTTATCTGGATTGAAAGATTTGGCTAAGTTTATCTATTGGTATATCTTTTTATTGACTTATACTTTTGTTGGATATTTTGTTGACATCACATTGACAAATTCAACATGGACAAATAATCATATTCAATCTATTTGGTGGTTAAATAATGATATAGAGATTTTATATCCACCTTGTTCTACAGAAAAGTTCATCGATATTACTGAATTATCATCTTTATCTAAAACCTGGAATCGTGAGAATAAAATCATAGTTTTAGCTCAATTTCGTCCAGAGAAAAGACATTCTTTAATAATCACTCAATACGCTGAATTTTTAACTAAAATATCAACAACAACAAATTCTAAAGCAGCACCAAAGTTAACTTTAATAGGTTCAATTAGAAACTCAAAAGATCGAGAATATGTTGTTCAATTGGAAAATTTAGCAAAATCTCTTTCAATTCCATCTTCCAAAATTGAATTTCTTTTGGATTTACCATACGAACAAGTTCTTAAGAATCTTCAAACAGCAACTTATGGACTTAATGCAATGTGGAATGAACATTTCGGAATTGCAGTTGTGGAATATGTTGCTAATGGTTTAATACCGATAGTTCATGCTAGTGCAGGACCATTTTTGGATATTGTTATTCCTTGGAATTTGGATACACAAAAGAAATGTGATGATGATTTAAATGAACAAAATAGAACGGGGTTTTATTTTAAAGATTCATCTGATTATGATTATGATCCAAATGAAAAATTTTTGAAATTAAATGAAGTTTTAATTCAATGTATGGAATTAAATGATGAAAAGAAATGGGAAATTACTAGAAGAGGTAAAGATTCCGTATTGGAAAGATTTTCTGATTTGAAATTTGATAACGAATGGAATGAGACTTTGTATAAAGTTAATTTGATAGGTGAACATGGTTCAAGTGATGTTATCAATTGGATTGGATGGATCATTGTTATCGTTGTTGGTATTTCTTTAGCTAGATATATATAAATCAAAAAAATCAAAAAAAATCAAAAAAAAAATCAAAAAATTAATAATATATATATATGGAATTTATTCATTATTGAATTGAAAAATCTTCAATTAAAAAATCGTCTTCATCATGAACAAGATTCTGTAATTGCTCTCCATCAATATCCATGTTAGAATTTTGTTGATTCAATTTCTTTGTCATTTTCTCATATAAAACATATCCAGTAACAACAACAACCATCATTGTCAAAAAAATACTTAAAACATCCAAAATTTTACTCCCCAAACCTCTTTCGTCTCCAATATGTTTCAACTTCGATCCAATGATCAAATACATTGCCAATTTAGGTGAACTTATAGCCGATCCAAGAAAGAAATTCCCCACAGAAACACCAGGAATACCTGCTAAGGCAGCATTTGTTAAAGAATAAGGTAAGGGACAAAGTCTTATCATAGCTAAGATCCAGAAACTATTATTTTCTTTTAAAATTTCAGAAAATATCATCAATTTTTCATGAGATTGTACTATATTTAATGCTTGATTTTTGAAAAAATGACGAAATAATAAAAATGAAATAACGGATCCACTAATTGATGATAAAGCAATAATCAACCAACCTTTGAAACTCACTTCATAAATCACTCCTACAATTGTATTCAATAATGAAAACCCAATTAATGGAGCAAAGGAAACAAGAAAAATCCCACTACTTAATAATACTAAAGTCAAAATTTTATCTTTCCAATCATCAGAATATTGGATCACATGATCAAGAACTGTTTTATGATAAATTATTAATAAAATTGCAAAAATTCCAACTGAAATAAATAAAATTATAATTAAAATTTTTTCATAAGGTTTACGAGATTTCCAAATTTGATTTCCTGTTATTTGAAAATCTTCAAATATATTTAAAATTTTGGATTTTATTGTTTCATTGATAGATTCGAAATTGTTGGATGATTGATATGGTATATTAGATGTAGAAGAAAATGACATTGTAAGGATTTTAATTGAAATTTTTGGGGTAAGTCAAAAAAAAATATGATATGGTTCAAAAAAAAATCAAAAAAATTTAATAATTAATTGATAATAAAAATAATCGAGCTCACGTGATTATAATTGATATAACATAATCAATTCGTCTCGAACTTGAACTATGGTTTATTATGGTCCAATCAAATTGTATTCCACCATAATTTTCCCTCCCCCTCGTTTCGCGATATGGAGAGAAAGGGCCGACAACTTAAAGAAAAAAAGAGCTTTCTCTCTTTGTTTTAGGGGTGAAATTGATCATTAAATTAATATATATATATATTTTTCTTTTGAAATTTTTTTATCAAAAATCACAACATAATGTCCTCCTCAATCCGTCGTGTCTTAGCCTTACGTCCACTCAACTTTGTTAGAATGTACTCTGAAGGTGCCACTGGTGCCACTAGAGCTACTGGTTCTACTGATGCTTTCACCAAGAGAGAAAAGGCTCAAGAAGATTTATACGTTAAGCAACATGAAAAGGAACAATTAGCCGCCTTAAGAGAAGCTTTAAAGAAGCAAAAGGAACAATTGGATAATTTGGAAAGCAAGATGTAAGTTATTATTATTATTATTATTATATGAGGGAATCATTATACTAACATATAGATTTAAAATAGTAACGGTTCTTCTAACTAAAAAAAAAAATGGATTATTTTTTTTTTTCTCTCAAATTGAATTATCATCCCTTCAAACTTATATCACAAATTTTAATATTCTCTCTCTATTATAGTTCCCACATGTTTAATTGAGAATTTTATAAGAAAAAAGGGAATGTTTTTTATTATTATTATTATTATTGGTTTTATTCTTTTTTTTAAAAAAAAAATACTATATTTTTTTTTTACTATTCATTATATATATATATATATTTGAATATTCGGTTAATACATATTTTATATCATTCCAAACTTTGTTTTAATTCCATTACCAATGACCACTTTCTTCCAATTCCCCACCATCTTTAAAATCTCCAGCCATCCCAATACGTGGCTTTTTAATAATTCTTTTTGAATCCAATTCTTCATCATTTTTATACTTTGATTTCAACACACCTGATGATAAAACCCTTTGACCCCATTCACCAGCAGCTGGATCTCCTGTTTCATCTCTACATTGTTTCAAGAAGGGAATCAAAGAAGTCCCGCCAGTTCCCTTTTGTTCACTTTTGCCTGCTGTTTTAGAAAGTCCTGATCTAAGTGTGTTTGATGAACCAGCAGTTTTCTGTAATTTGGCTTGAAGAATAATGTATCTTGTAACAATTTGAATATGTTTATCTCTAAAACTTTTCAACATTGCTAAACAAGCATCATAAGCTAATGTTAAATTTTGATGATTTTTATCAACAACATAAGATCTTATATTGGATACTTGTTGTAAATGGGTAAGAAATCTTTGATGTGGTCCTGGCATATATGATTTCATTTCATTCATAAAATTATTTTGACCCGATTCTGATGAAATTGACTTCTCATTGATATTCTTTGGACGAACACCTGTTGGGAAATGCTCAACGTTAAGTAAGATATCCAAAGTTTGAATCAATGAAGATTGTGCATTTGATCCACCTGAATATTGTCTATAAGTTTCTTCATCACCATACTTTAAACCATGTGGTAAACCAGCATCACTCATATTTTTCCAACCAGCCAAATATGGTCTAATTCTATAGTAAAAAGCATGAGGATCACACATTTCTTCCATTCTCATC
This sequence comes from Waltiozyma sp. UFMG-CM-Y6624, assembly GCA_018343995.1. Classification (NCBI taxonomy): domain Eukaryota; kingdom Fungi; phylum Ascomycota; class Saccharomycetes; order Phaffomycetales; family Wickerhamomycetaceae; genus Waltiozyma; species Waltiozyma sp. UFMG-CM-Y6624. The sequence continues at coordinate 9,285 of JADIOT010002724.1, forward strand.
ATCACTGAGCCCAACTTATCTATGGATTCAGCAAGATTTTGTAAATTCTTAATAACTTTTACCTCATCATCAGCTCTAATAGCCTTTAATGTTTCTAACCCATTAGTGATACAATTGGCTCCCTTATATTCAAAATAGACACTTACAAGGTAGAACCAACTTTCATCAATAGATCCAGTAAATGTATTAATCGTAGCCAAATTATCCAAATCCCAATTTTCTTCGTCTTCAATGGGGAAAATATCCTTAAAATTCCAAAGACATAACCCAGAATATGTGGCAACAGGAGGAACTTCCAATAATTTAGAAACTTCAAGCAAAGGCTTAGCAAGTGATTTAGGTAATTTATCAGAAGGAACATCAACATTCCAAACATAAGCATGAGCCATAAAACATAAAATAGAATAAGCTCTTCTTAACTGTGGCTTATCATCTCTAATCTCATCAATAGATTCCACTTTAAGTCTTTCAATAGTGGATCTGATTCTTTTATTTAAGATTAATGAAGGTAAATTATCCATTATTTGTTCCCATTTTTGGAAAGTTTTACTAGATAAACGAGATATTGGTTTATCTTCTGGTAAAAACCCAGTTTTAATCGATATTTCATAATCTTCAAGCTTTGGAAGTTCAATCATATTATTAATTTTTTTATTTTTTGATTTTTTTTTTTTGATTTTTAAAAGTTATTCTAAAGCAAATATATTAATATAAATTTTTTTTTTTAAAAAAAAAAAAACACTAATTTATAAATTAAAAAAAAAATTATTTATAAATGACCCACTTTTTTTTTTGGCAGTTATAAATTCTCAATTTTTCAACAAAATTGACTGATCTCAGTCATATATTTCCTGATTAGGTGCATTTATCTTTTTTTTTTCCTGGGCACGTGTGCATTTAACCTCTTATAATATCCGAATTCGGGAATTAAAGTCATGCTTCCGCAATATGTCTTATTTAATCATTTTGAGTCTTTTTAAGGATTGAATTCATAAAATTCTATTTGATGAAAATATATATATATATATATATATTAAATGTTTTTTATTTTATATACATGAGAATCAAATATGATCGTAAAGGTCTTTCATCTTTGGAAGTAATCTATTGGAGTTTAAAGCATGGAATCTCCATGGAACATCTAATTCATCAAGCATAATTTCATAGAATTCTAAAATTCCTTCAGTCACAGATCTTGTTTCAATGGTGTTTAAAGTCTTAACTAATTCCATCTCTTCAATAACCTTACCTGTCTTAACTGAATTCTCCCTCACATTGAAGAACTTGAAACAATTTAACCAATTCCATGGCTTAATATCGTTGTAAGTTTGTTTTTCACCCTTAATGATTCTTTCCACAGTGTAACCGTTGTTGTTTAATAAAAAAATTACAGGTTTGATTTTCAAATGTTCAAAAGCTGAAATTTCTTGAATGGTCATTTGAGCTGAACCATCACCTTCAAGTAAAATCAATCTTTGACAAGAACCTAAATCCTTCATGGCACAACCAACACCAACAGAAGCTGGTAATGCCATACCAATTGATAAATAAAACCCTTGGGAAATATACTTTAAACCTGTTGGGAATTTGATATCAGGTAAACCAAACATAATAGACCCAGTTTCACAAACAAGAACATCATTTGGTTGAAGGAAGCTTTCTAATCTGTTCAATAAGCAAGATTGATTAATCTTTGCAGAGGATGGAATATTGGCGAATTTCTTTGTAATTGGGAATTGTAAAACAGGGTTTATTGGAATTCTTGTTTGATCAATTATAGAGTTCATCTTTGAAAGAATTTTGACAAAATGATTATCATGATATATATTATCACCAATTTTCAAATAGTCAGCGTGTAGAATAATTGTATTATTTTTAAATTCCGTGGTAAATTTACCAGAGTTCATCTCACTAATGTGTGGACCAAAATATAAGACTAAATCTGAGTTAACAAAGTTTTCATGGACACCTGGGTTAGATAACAAGGAACCAATATAATCACCAACAAACTTTGGATGGTATTCACTGACAATTGACTTACCCATGAAAGTTGTATAATGATGTAGATTGGATTTGTTGATAAACTCTTGTAACAATTCTTGGCCGTAAGCGTAACGATCAGTTAAAACATCGACTAATATGGCTGGGTTTTTAGCATTGTAAACTTGTTCCAAAACCTTGCTGGCTAGTTCGCTGATCTTTTTATCTTCTTCCATATCCTTGATTTCAAGGAACGTTTTATGAATGTTTTCAATCGATTTAGTGAATAATCTTTCGCCGTTGATGATTTCATCAGATAAGTCAACTGGTAAGAACAAGTAACCTGGTCTAGAAGACTTGAAAATTTGTAAGATAAGGTCATCCAAATCATCAAGAATTTGTTCCTTGTTCTTGATTATTTTCTTAGAACAACATAACTTATCAACCATATCAGCATAGACAAAATGATTAGAATTCTTCAAAGAATCAATGTCTGGAATCAAATGATGTAAGTGTTGTCTTTTCAATTTTTCATCTGTCATGACCTTAGTAGATGGCATACCAACGATATGTAAAACCTTAGAATATTCAGCAAAGGCACCAGAGACTGCATTAATTGCACTCAATTCACCAACACCATAAGTGGTAACTAAAACACCTAATGATTTGGTGTATCTTGAGTAACCATCAGCAGCATAACCAGAGTTCAATTCGTTACAACCACCAACCCAGTTCAATTTAGTCTTGTAGATATGCTCTAAAAGTGATAATTGGAAATCACCTGGAACACCAAAAACTGACTTAACGTTGCGAACTTGTTCTAACCTTTTGAAAATATATTCACCTAATGGCATCATGGTGGATTGGATAGTTGGGACATCATAGTTGTCTGCAGTTCCAGGAATTTGATCAATTGATATTGGAGTCATGTTTGTTTTTTTTATTTTTTTTTTTTCAACAAGGGAGTAAAATGAACAAAAGTATAGACTAAGATTTTAGATTTTGTGTTTGAGAAAGAAAGATAGCAAAGGCTAAACAACCTACTTCAAAGGGAAATTCACAGTCCTTTATATATCCAACAAGTTTAGAAGAAGGTAACTCAACAAAATAACTCCAATAACCGAATTTATAGAATACAAAGGATCACTTTTGTTTATTTTCTGATCACACGCTTCAACTGTTTCCCGTGCCGCTGAATAATAAATAGCCAGATCCTCTTGTTTTCAATTATTTTTTTGACACAATCGGCTATTAAAGGTAACGGTTAACTCGGAAGCACTCCCTATACTCCCGTTAGTTGCCGAGAAACGCGCATTTGAAGAACTCAAACAATAGAGAAAAAAGATTTCTCAAAAACCTTTCCATGAATTGTAGAAATTTTTCTTTCAGTATTAAAATAATCAAGTGTATTTTTCCAGTTCGTCAAATTCGAATTTTCGCTTATTAACGCTTGATATGATGTTTGGGTTATTAGTTTTTTAGTTTGTTTTTTTTTTTTTTTTTTTTTTTTTTTTTTTTTTTTTTTGAGAAAGCTGTCTAAAGAAGTTTAATTATATTTCATGAGTTTTTGGTATTTGAAAGATTAATGCCTGAACATAGAGCACTGCTCATATTGGGGACTTTGCATAAATTTGTTCTTGAAATTAACACTTAAACCTAACTATTTCTAACAAAAAATAGACAATTTTAATATTTAAATTTTAGCTTATGTGATATAGTTGATCATTTTCCTGTAAAATTGGTTTAAAAGATAGTATACATTAATATATAGAAATTCATTATTAATACGCCTTATTCCTTAACGAATAAAGCAGCAGCACCCATACCAGTACCAATACACATACTTGTGACACCAAGTTCACCAGCCTTCAATTCTCTCATGATAGTAGCAATCTGTCTACCACCAGTAGCACCCAATGGGTGACCTAAAGCAATAGCACCACCTCTTGGATTGACCTTACTGTAGTCGATGCCAACCTTGTTAATACTCCAAATAGCTTGACCAGCAAAGGCTTCATTGATTTCATAGACAGAGACATCGTTGACATTGACACCATTACGAGTCAATAATTCTGGAATGGCATAACCTGGACCAACCCCCATAATTTCAGGAGGAACACCAACAGCAACGAAATCAATGTATTTACCAAGAATTGGTAATCCTAATTTTTCAGCTGTGGATCTCTTAGCTAATAGAACACCACTGGCACCATCTGAAACTTGGGAAGAGTTACCAGCAGTAGTCACACCACCCTTCTTGAAGGCGGCTCTTATCTTACCTAATGATTGAGCAGTCACGTTGGCTCTTGGACCACTATCAGTATCAACAACAACCTTTCTTGGCTTCTCATCTTCATCATCCACATCATCTTTATAGTCAATAGAGATTGGTAAAATTTCCTCTTTGAAAAGACCTTGTTTTACAGCCTTTTCAGCTTTTTGATAAGAAGAAGCAGCAAACTTATCTTGATCTTCTCTAGATAAATTGTAATTAGAAGCAATGTTCTCATTAGTAATACCCATTGGAATGGTACATTTAGCTGATTCCTTGTGTTCTTTTAATGCATCACTGATTTCACCAATTGCACCAGGTCCATAGAATTGTGACATACTTTCAATACCTAAAGCTAACCCAATATCAATCTGACCAACCTTGATCTTATTAGCAATGTCATTAACTGTTGTTAAGGAGCTTGAACATTGTCTATTGATACAAGAAAATGGGGTTGTGTAAGGGATACCGGCAGCTAAGCAAGCAGCTCTAAATTCGGTCGCACCAGCACCTTTGTTCAACACATTACCAACACTGACATCACCAATTTTGTCTGGATTGAAGTCTGGTAATTTAGCAAGAAATTCAACAAGGAATCTGTAGAGTAATTCATCGGACTTGATATCTTTAAAATAACCCTTACCACCTTTGGTAATTGGAGTTCTGTAAGCTGAAACAATAACAACATCATCTGCTCCCTTAGAAGAAAATTGGGAAGCGGATGTTTGCTGTGCTGTAATTTGATTCTTTATTTGATTTAATCTTTCCATTTTTGTATTTTTTTTTATTATTATTTGTTTGTTTGTATAAACGAAAAAAAATTTAAACAATCAAAGTGAGTATTGAAACTTTAAAATTGTGAGCCATTGAATACCTTTATATATTAATTTCAAATTTGTGAAATATCATTTTAACAACCGCTGGATTAAATGGTTGATTTGATCACTGATAAATGCGGAGAAATTTTACTTGTCATCAGCTCCACTCAAATTTTTGGTAAATTAATGGAAAAGTGGCAAACTTCTGCCGAGGAGGAAAAGCCCCCTTTTCCCACAAAAAATACCAACTTTTACGTTCCGCAATTCCGATGACAAAACAGATATTCTGTCACGTGAAGAATATCTGTAATCCACCTCGGAAATTTCAAGAATCGCGATGTTCCCCCAACTAGTTGCCGAACTCGGCTGAAATACTATTTTGCATATTCCGAGAACCCCCGGGTTAAAGTTTTGTTCTTTCCTAGATCATCAGAAAGAAATCTCCCCAGTTTTTAATGTAACTCCTGTTCCGAAATTATCCTTCCGATTATACCAGGGCCTTGTTCCTTTTCCTTAGACTAAAACTAACGGTTTTATAGAAAACAAAAAAAAAAATTCAAAAAAAAATTAGTGATCTATTATTTTCATTTGGAATATAGAAGGGAAATCCATTTACAAATAGTGCTAACTACAGGAACTCGAAGTTAAGATAACTTCATCAGAATTCGGTTGGTGACGTTGAACTTCCCTGCTGCATAATTATGTATTGCAAGGCTGATTTGATGTATACCTTAAGCGCCATTTGTGCATTCGGCTATAGAAAATAGCCTATTTTTCTGAATTTAGAGATCCAAGTGAAGTTTGATCAACATTGTAAAGCAAAATTATCTATGTGTTCTTCTTTAATTGACTAAAAAGTAGTTGTTAGGCTTTTTTTTTCCCTCCAGTCTGATCAAAGATACTAAGTAAATCAAAAACTATGGTTTTAAATTCAATACAATCCTCCTGAAATATTCATTCGGAAAAAACCCCCAGAAAATATTTCAGACCATTACTAGATTTTTTTTTGTCCTCTCCACAATCATACCATATATATCCCCCGCCTACCTACAGATCAGACCGTTGTGTCTCTTTTCCTGCTCTCCAGAAATGCGACGAAAACATTGAAGGAATTCAACCCTTTAATTTCAATCTTTCACTGTTTTGGAATAAATAAAAGTAACTGTGATATAATAACATACATTTTATTTTAATGTTTGTGTGTGTTTTTTTTTCTCTGTCTCTGTTCCGAAATTAAATAAACTTTAAATTCGATTGAAAGGAGTTTTTCTTTTTTTTTCTAAGAATCTACCCTCGGGCAAACGGGTAAAAATCTCCAGAGAGAGCACAAGTTCAAATCTCCTTCTAATTATTTCCGCCTAGCCTCACAAGCTAGGCAGAAGCTTACTTAATCCTCTCTTTAAAAAAATTTTCATGTAGGAAATTCCCGTATGATCAACGAATCATTGCGGGCCAATCCAGATTCCAAGTTACTGCAAACAGATCAAATCGTCCAATAAAGTTTCACCTTTCGTGTATTATTTAGAGTTATTTTTATGCCAAATAATCATTTTTTTTTTTGCAAAAGGTTAGTTTAAAGTCTTTGATTGATATAATAGGTTGGCTATCTATGTTGTTCATCCAATTGAACCGTCTGGATAAATAAATTTCATTCCTCCGCATAGCCTATTTTCAAAGGAATAGATGATTTCCCGAAAGCTCCGAGGTCACTAATCCAGCCATACGCAAAGTTCCGTGCACGTAAAGGTGAACTTACGCAGGCCCCATGGGACAAATCCAGTTTATGGATGAAACCATCAGAAATATAAAAAACACTCGAAAGTCTTGATATTTTTCAAAAAGTTTTTTTTCCAACCATACTGATTATTTCAAAGAACAATTTTATTTTCTTCCATTAACAAAAAAAAAAAGAAAAAGTTTCACAAGATGGCTTTTGCTTTCAGAAGACTAGCATCCAAGCGTGCTCTATTAGCTGCTGGTGCCTCCACATTAGCTGCCTCTTCCCTTTATTTAGCCAACCAAACCACCATTCAAAACGAAGCTAGCTTACCAGCTTTGATTGAATCCAGACCAGCTCCTCCAAAGAGAGAAGATTTATTAAAGAAATTAGAATCCACTCCAAACTATGATGTCTTGATTATTGGTGGTGGTGCTGCTGGTGCCGGTGCTGCTGTTGATGCTGCTACTAGAGGTTTGAACGTTGCTTTAGTTGAAAGAAACGATTTTGCCTCTGGTACTTCTTCCAAGTCCACCAAGATGGCTCATGGTGGTGTCAGATACTTAGAAAAGGCCTTCTGGCAATTATCCAAGGCTCAATTGGACTTGGTTATTGAAGCCTTAGACGAACGTGCTAACATGTTGAAGACTGCTCCACATTTAGCCACCGTGTTACCTATCTTGATTCCTGTTTACAAGTACTGGCAAGTTCCTTACTTCTACGTTGGTACTAAGATGTACGATTTGTTTGCCGGTTCTCAAAACTTGAGATCTGCTTACCTTTTGGGTCCATCTGGTACTGCTGCTGCCTGTCCTCAATTAGAAACCACTGGTTTGAAGGCTGGTTTAGTCTACCACGATGGTTCTTTCAATGATTCTAGATTTAACTCTGCTCTTGCTGTCACTGCTATTGAAAACGGTGCTACTGTCTTAAACTACGTTGAAGTTGTTCAATTATTGAAGAATGATGACAACAAGGTTGTTGGTGCCATTGCCAAGGACCGTGAAACCGGTAAGGAATATAAGATTAACGCCACTTCTGTCATCAACGCCACTGGTCCATATTCCGATGTTATTTTGGAAATGGACAAGGATCCGAAGGGTTTACCTCCAGCCATTCCAAAGCCACCAAAGATGGTTGTTCCATCTGCCGGTGTCCATATCGTTTTACCAGAATACTATTGTCCAAAGGATATGGGTATCTTAGATGCTCAAACCTCTGACGGTAGAGTCATGTTCTTCTTGCCATGGCAAGGTAAGGTACTTGCCGGTACCACCGATGTTCCATTAGAAAAGATCCCAGAAAACCCAACCCCAACTGAAGCTGATATTCAAGATATCTTGAAGGAATTACAACATTACATCAAGTTCCCAGTTAGAAGAGAAGATGTCTTATCTGCCTGGTCCGGTATTAGACCATTAGTCAGAGATCCAAGAAACATTAAGGATGGTGAAGAAAACGTTGGTGGTACTCAAAACTTGGTCAGAAACCATTTGATTTTCACCTCTCCAACCGGTGTCACTACTATTGCTGGTGGTAAATGGACCACTTACAGAGAAATGGCTGAAGAAACTGTCAACGAAGTTGTCAAGGTTCATAAGTTCAACGTTGGTAAGTCCATCACTAAGCAAATCATCTTAGCTGGTGGTGAAAACTTTGAAGCCACTTTAGCTCCAAGATTACAACAAAAATACCAAGTTCCAACTCAATTAGCTGAACATTTAGCCGCTAACTATGGTACTAGAGCTCCATTGATTTTGGAATTATACAAGAAGGAAAAGGCCAACCAATTGCCAGTTGCTTTAGCTTCTGAATCTGCCGTTGCTGGTTACGACCATTTCGAACATCCATTCTCTGTTGCTGAATTGAAATACGCCATTGATTACGAATACGTTAGAACTCCAGTTGATTTCTTAGCTAGAAGAACCAGATTGGCCTTCTTGGACTCCAAGGCTGCTGTTGCCTCTGTTGAAGGTGTTGTTAAGGTTTTGGGTGATGAATTCAAGTGGTCTTCTGAAAAGAGAAAAGAAGAAATTAAGAACGCTACTGAATTTATCAAGACTTTTAACTAAGTTTTGATTTCCCACCAAATTCTTTCTTGTAATGTTTGTTATGCCTTTATTTTTTTTCCTAGTATTTACGAATGATGTGTTTTTATTGACTTATTGTGTATAGATGAAAGATATGTTTATATTCCTTTCCAGTTTTAAGATCATATAGGTATAAAATTTATGATTTGTTTCATAATATTAAATTATGTATTTAGGTTTTAAAAATTAGGCCAACTCATCAGAAACAATAGAAATTGGAGAAGCAATAGCGGATGTTTCCGCATCAGATACAGTAAATTGATCTGTTGTCTTGGATTTAGCAGCCACTAATTTCAGTAACTTACGATGATTCTCATCGGAACTACCTGTGCCTTGAATAGGAACACCAATTGATTCAACTTCATCAGAATCATAACCTGCTGTCACTGTTGAAGTTTCACTGAGATTATTTGAAGTCAATTCAAGGCTGCTGCTGTTATTCTTCTTGGCTGTTGAGTAAGCTTCGTCCTCTTCAACGAGTCCATCATAGTCATCCAAAGTCCCAACATCAATATCATCAATAATTTCATCGTCTGCATTCACTTCTAATTCATCATCACTTGAATCTTTGTTCTCTTCATAAAAATTTCTCAATTGAAGTTCCCTTTGTCTTTGTAATTCTTCTCTTTGGACTCTTGCACTTTGTAACATTTGGCTCATCTTCTCACCACCAAGAGGAGTAGATGATCTCTTTCTGTAAAATAACAAGTAGGCAGCTCCTGTGATTGCTTTCTCTGGTGATGTTGGAGAAACTCTTGAATCATCATAGTAGTACCATTTGTTGTCAACAAAGTTCTTTGCATATGCAGTGTAATGACCACCGCCTAACCCACCGTAATGGTTATCAACAGCACAAAGATCATAAATCTCTTCATTCTCATTATCAACAATAGAATCGATACCTTCATAACTAGCCAAGTATGGTTTCATATCCAAACCTTCGATTGGGAAATCCACAACAGAATCAATTTTATCACTAAAACTTCTTTGATTTTCAAATCTCTTCAAATGGATAGAAAGAATGTCAGGAGTAGACCAGATCTGAATTTGTTTACTGGCTTGACGGTGCTCTTTACATTGAGAACAATACCAAAAATCTTGCTCTCCTAAAACTTCAGTCTTAGAGAACAATCTAAGACATTCGTCCAATGTTAGTGCTTTCTGCTTATTAGCGGTTCTTTTGGCTCTGTTTTCTTCAACTTCCGGATTTGCGATAGGTTCAGGGTTTGTCCATGTATTTGTTGAACCACTTTCACCAAGACCAACAAATAAATCTTCAAATTCTTCGTATTCCCATTCACAGACTAAAGCAAAGCCAGGTTTAACTAAATCAATTTTGTCGATTTTTACTTCATCTTCCTCTATTGGTTCGAAAACATCATCTGTTATAGCGTTGGTTACTTCCTCAATACCGAATATATTATCCGTGGGAGTAGTGACACCTTCCACATCATCCGATTTTTCGTTGTTGATTTCGGACAAAGCTTGGTCTAAGTCATGATCTAACTTCTCTTGATCAAGATTGATGGTTGGTTCAACTTCCATGTCATCTTTCAAAATAGATTTGGTATCATCTTGTTTTTCTTCTGCTTCTTCTTCTTCCATGTCTGCATCCGCTCCAGAAGTAGCAAATGTGTAGTAATACCTTTTTTTCTTGTCAATTGTATCCAGTAAGGCTTCAAGTTTACCGAAATTATTGTGGGTTTTAGGCATCCATATCTTCTCGGCAGGCTCAGAGCTCAAAGTTGATGGGATCATGATTCTATTATGACTGGAACGGAAACTGCGACGTTGTTGTCTGACAGAGTGACGAGTACTGTCCCATAACTTAATGGTAAAAGCATATTCTACTGGAACCTCAGGGTTGGCCAATGAAACGTCTGAATCATATTCTTCAGCCTTTTGATCAACTTCATCTTCAGAAGGATCCAAGACTTTGTTCTTGAAATCTTCCACTTCAACATCCTTTGTCGCCGTAGTGTTCTTCTTTTTAAGGAAATCCTTCTTCGTATATCTCTTAGTATTAGCAAACCCACCACGAACATCAGAGAACACTGTTGTAGTTGATAGTTGCTCATACTTCTCTTCCAGCTTCAATCTAATTTGACCAAAAGACTTCCTTTCGTCTTCGTTCAAGGTGATGAAAAATGGGATACCGAATGATGCAGGGATACTATTAGAACCCAAGTAAGTGTTAAAAATAGGAACAATCAAATCATTTTTGTTGTGTGGGATTTCGTACATCACCACAGTATCGTTGGCGGCAATTAGATCAGACAAAGGAAGATAACTAGCCTGGGAATCAACAGAATCAAAATTGTTGTAGAATTGGTGGTTGAATATCTCAGCTGTGAATAAGTCATCAGTGTTCAAATCTAATTTTGATGCAACGTATTGCTTTAATGTGTTATAAGTTGATGTCTTTGGTAATTCAACATCAAGAGATCTTAAGATACCTGTCTTAAGGAAGAGAATGATCTTCCCTTCCCATGTTGATTCTGAAGGAAGAGGTAAAGTTAGATCACTGAAGGGATCGAATGTAATGGAGATCTTCTTACAATCTGGACAGATAAGCGTGGACTTATATAGACCTGTGAAAAGATCAATGATAATAGAATCGTTTCTGAGCTTGTGTTGTTCCCATGATTTTTCAGCAAGGATCTTAATATTTTCTGGAGTGATCGAATCCTTGTCATTAAGTTCTGGCTTCTCGGTAATTGGCTTCTTCAAAATTCGATTGAGATCTTCGTGTAAACCATCCAATAAAAAGGCTAAGAATTCTTGAGAATCTTGTTGTTGGTAGCCAGAGAACATACTGTTAAAATGACCGATTGTAGATTTGAAATCTCTTGGGGTGTAACTTTTCACTGCATGAGACTTCTTTTCGAATAAATTATGGATCAAATTGGCAAATGATTCAGCTATCTTACCAGACATACCTAACGGATTATCAACATTCAATTCCTTTTGAAAACAATCCAAAAAAAAGTACTCAGAGAGTTCCGGAATATGAACCAAACATTGAAGAGCTGAATTCATAAAACAAGTGTTTCCTAAATTTTGAAGACCGATTGTTCCATCAAAAGCGGCAGAGAGTTGTTGAACATAACTGAAAGAAGGCCAAGTCAATCCCTTGTCTGCTTCAGATTTTTCTTCGATTATTAAAGAGCCACCAGAAAGGTTAACTTCTTTCAAAGTTAGATTATGTAATTCTTTCCTTATCAATTTCTTACCAGGTAACGAATGAAAATCTTCTGGATTGATATTATAGTTCAATTGTTGATCAGTGGATGGGACATACCATACTCTATACTTTGAATCTCTATGCATATCTTTAGTTTTGTTATAAGATTCCTTACGATACAAAATCTCAATGGCCTCTTCAACGACAACACCCAAAGTGAAAAGTCTTGGTACAGCGAATTCTGGAATTGAAGAATATCTTGAATTGATGTTATAACGTGAGAACTCTGGTGGATTTGTTGTATAAGTCAAATGATGCAAAAAGAAAAGTGGTCTAGAGAACTCAGGATACAAATCAGATTTCAAAGACGTGATCAGTTCACCATTCTCATTGGTTTCAGTGACTTCTTGTTCAATATAGATAAGATGCGTCTCAACAGGAGAAGACCTAGAATTAAGACCATACCATTCAACTAATTTATCAAAGGCAAGTTTAGGAATAGTGGTCAATCTCATAGAATTGAAATTAAACACACCAGACGTTGGTGAGATGATATTGGATGTGTCAATTGGTGGTAAATCGTGTTCTCCTTCCAAAAATTTACTGAACCAAGATTCGGATACAACATTGACAATTGTTCCTTCAGTGTTCTTAGAAATTTCTTCATTAATGATCTTTTGTATGATTTCTCTTTGTTCTTCTATTGGAGGAATATAATCTTCATGTTTGTTCTCTAAGATATTATCATAGATATCCCTTGTTAACACCTTATCAGTGCTAACAGGTTCATCTTCAACGAGAGCACCTGATATGAGTTTCACATGAGTTTTTATCTCAATTTCATCGTCCGTAGAATTTTCATCAGTACTGCTAAAATCTATATTAGCATCATTGGCATCAGTGAGTTCCTGGTCATTTAACTCCACATCTGTTTCATTGATGGTGTAAGGAGGTAATTCTGATTGAGTTTCATCATCGATTGATGTAGAATTTTTATCAATAACACTCCTTTCTTGATCCCTTGAATTGTTTCTTAAATGAATTGTCATAATTTGAGGACTGTTTCTGATATTTTTTTTTTAGAAAGATAATAAAGGAGGAAAACAAATTTTTATGATAAGATCTTGAGATTTTAGAAATATGTAAAAAAAAAAGTAAGGGATTGGTATATAAGAAGATATATTGATTGATTAATTTCAAATAGTGTTTTGATGGTTTAAAAGATTAGCCGCCCTTTCTATTATTTTTTGCAGTCAAATTAAAGTTGTTATTGTTTATTTATCTTCGATTTTGAAATTTAAATTATAAACAATTTCGGCCTTTTTGTAGCCAATATCTCTGTCAAAATAAATGTGCAATTATTTATATATATATATATATTTTTTCTTTGGGGGAAAGATTTTGGAATTTAAGATAGGGTTTTTACACGGTATCTGATGACAGCAATATCATCAAACATTAACCAAATATTGTCGAGTTTATCTCAAAATATATACATTCTTTTCAAAGAGACATTCAATGAAAATAGATTTTTTTTTTCCATTTAATAACATTTTATAAAATTTTTTGTGTTTTTTTGAGGGGGGTTTTGTATCTTGAGGTAGAAAAAAACTATGAATATTAACAAATAGAATGTGCGTGTTTTTTTGTTTGTTTGTAACCCGATCACGTGAGCTACCGCGACAGATCGTCCAACCCGGAATCTGCAAGAAAGAAAGATGTGGACAACGCAACGGAAAGGCGCCAATCGATCAAAACAATTGAAGAAAACATTTGAAATCATTATTAACTCGTAAAGATTCTCCAAAAAAAAAATTTTTAAAAAAAAAGTTCAAATAGCACAAATATTTAATTGCTATGTCTGGTAAGAAGAGACACTATCCACAAGCCCAATACCAAGTCCAACAATCGGCTATCCCTCAACCAATCCCTGGTGTTGTTCCAGGCCCTGGTGCTCCAATGGGTGGTTATCCACAACAACCAATTGGCGGTGCTCCAGCTGGTTATTATGGTCAACCACAACAACCTGATCCTTATATGAACAACCAATTTGCAGGCGCTCCACAATACAACGCCGGTGCTCCTGTTTACCCAGGTGCCCCACAGGTTGCCGGTGGAGCTGCTGCTGGTATCAATGGTATCACTCAAGGTTTGGGAAATATGTCTTTCAATGGAGCTCCACAACAGTATGGCCAACCACCACAAGCTGGAGGCTATGGTCAACAGCCTTCACAACAGACTCCACAGATGCCATTGAACCAACTTTACCAATCCGATTTACTACGTGATATCCCACCTCCAATTTCAGATCTTTCATTGCCTCCACCTCCATTAGTCATCAACCCAAACATTCAAGTATGTCCAAACTCAGCAACAGCTAATGCCAGCTCTGATTACATTCGTTCAACTCTAAATGCTGTTCCTTCTGCAAACTCGGTGTTGAAGAAGACTAAATTACCATTTGCCTTGGTTGTTAGACCTTACATCTCCTTAAAGGATGAAACCAAACCGGTTCCTGTGATCAGTGATGGTATCGTTTCAAGATGTCGTCGTTGTCGTTCTTACATTAATCCGTTTGTTGAAATCATGGATGGTGGAATGAAATGGCGTTGTAACTTTTGTTCGTTGAAGAATGATGTTCCTCAAGGATTTGACGTTGATGTTTTCACTAGTCACCGTGTGGATAGATTCGAAAGACCTGAATTGAACCATGGTGTTGTTGAATTTATTGCTCCACAGAACTATGCTGTTAGACCTCCACAACCTTTGGTCTATGTGTTTATCATTGACTTGACTGTCAATTCTGTTAAGACCGGATTATTGGCCACTGTTGCAGCCTCCATTTCTGAATCCTTAGAAGCCATTCCAAATAAGGACGAACGTTCTAAAGTGGCCTTCATTGGTGTCGACAAGGCCTTACATTATTTTGCCATTCCTGAAGATAGTGAAAATAGAGAATTCCAAAGTATGGTTGTTCCAGATTTGGACGAACCTTTTGCACCAATTCCAGATTCTTTACTTGTTAATATCTCTAACTCGAAGAATTCCATTGCCAATTTCTTACAACAATTGCCAACTTTATACGAAAATAATATCACTCCAGAGTTTGCCCTTGGTCCAGCTTTAAAGGCTGCTTATAACTTGGTTCACACTGTTGGTGGTAAAATTATCTCGTTTGCATCTAATTTACCAACTGTTGGTATTGGTAAATTATCTGTTCGTGACGAAGCCTCAGTTGCTGGTAAGCCAAAGGAATCCACTGCATTGTTAGGTGCTAATGATGCCTTCTACAAATCATTTGCCGTTGAATGCAATAAGTCTCAAGTTTCCATTGAATTTTTCCTCACTGGGGCCGCATACCAAGATGTTGCTTCATTGGCTAATTTACCACGTTACACCGCTGGTCAGACCCATTATTATCCAGGTTGGACAGCTTCAAGTTATGAAGATATCACTAAACTTTCCAAGGAAATCACCAAGACTTTATCTGCAGACATTGCCTTGGAAGCGGTCTTACGTATCCGTGCTTCCTCTGGGTTAAGAATGAACACCTTTTATGGTAATTTCTTCAACAGATCTTCAGATCTTTGTTCATTTCCAACCTTCCCACGTGATCAATCATATGTTATTGAAGTGGCAATTGATGAAACTATTTCCAAATCTGTGGCTTATTTCCAAACTGCCATTTTACATTCCACCAACTTTGGTGAGAGACGTATTAGAGTTATCACTTGTGCTATTCCGGTGACTTCCAACCCAGTTGAAGTATTTGCTTCTGCTGATCAATTAGCGATCACCAATTATCTTACCCATAAGGCCATTGAAAAAGTTTATGCTTCTTCTTTAAACGATGCCAGAGATTTCATCTCTAAACAAACAATTGATATATTACAGGCATACAGTAAGGAAGCCGTCAACACTAACACTGGAGGTGCCACTCCTTTGAACCTTTGTACCAACTTAAGAATGCTTCCATTGTTATTGCATGCTTTGACCAAACATATTGGGTTTAGAGCAGGTATTGTTGCATCTGATCATCGTGCTAATGCCTTGAATTTATTGGCTTCTATGTCTTTGCCACATTTGATCCAATACATTTACCCAACCATTTATTCTCTTCATGATATTCCAGATGAAGTTGGTCTTCCATCTGAATCTGAAACTGGTACTGGTGATATCATTCTTCCAACTCCAATCAACGCTACTGGTGATTTATTCCAGAAATATGGTCTTTATTTGATCAACACTGCTACAGAAGTGTTCCTTTGGATTGGAGGTGAGGCTGTTCCTGAATTGGTTAACGATGTGTTTGGAATCCCAGATATTTTCCAAGTTCGTTTAGGTAAGGTTGAATTGCCAGAATTGGACAACCCATTTAATGAAAGAGTGCGTAATATCATCAACAAAATCCGTGAATCTTCCGATTCTGTCATTTATCAGAACTTGTTTATCATTAGAGGTGGTTCAGCCAATGAGCCACTCAACGATCCATCTATGAGAGAAGTCACTGGTTTGAGAGCTTGGGCTAACTCCTTCTTAGTGGAAGATAGACTCAACAAAGAATCCAGTTATAAGGAATCCTTAATCTTTTTAAAGGATAAAATCAACAACTAAGTGTGTTTTATAAAAAAAATTTTTCCAAATTTTTTTCCTCT